>CP050227.2:13335849-13459638 GCA_012066045.3 Morus alba | reverse complement strand
CGAAGCTCTTTTAAAAAATTCACTTCTTTTCATCGGTTTTGGAGGAAAAAATCGGAGAACTGTGGATGTATCTGCCATAACATTCAATCCGAAATCGTTGATGGGCCAACAATATACCAAATCAAGCTCTTTCAAAGCTCTACAAATCGACGGGCCACGCCCACCAACCCAATTTTTTAGGGCAAAATTCACTTGTTTTCATCAGCTTTGGAGGAAAAAAATCGGATAACCGTGAATATATACGGCCATAACTTTAGATCCAAAAATCGTTGTTGGGCCTATAATATACCAAATCGAAGCTCTTTTGAAGCTCTACTAATCTGACGTGGCGAAGCCCACAAACCCAATTTTTTAGGCCAAAATTCACTTGTTTTCGTCAGTTTTGGAGGAAAACAAATCGGAGAACTTTGACTAAATACGGCCATAACTTTTGATCCAGAAATCGTTGCTAGGCCTATAATATACCAAATCGAAGCTCTTTTAAAGCTCTACAAATGTGGCGGGGCGAACCGCACCAACTCAATTTTTTAGGCAAAGATTCACTTGTTTTCATCAATTTTGGAGGAAAAAAATCAGAGAACTGTGATTGTATACGGCCATAACTTTTGATCCAGAAAACTTTGCAGGGCCTACAATATACGAAATCGAATCACTTTTAAAGCTCTACAAATCTGATGGGGCGACGCCCGCAAACCCAATTTTTTAGGGCAAAATTCACTTGTTTTCTTCAGTTTTGGAGGAAAAAAATCGTAGAACTGTGACTGAATACGACCATAACTTTTGATCCAGAAATCATTGCTGGGCCTATAATATACCAAATCGAAGCTCTTTTAAAGCTCTACAAATGTGGCAGGGCGATCCGCACCAACTCAATTTTTTAGGCAAAGATTCACTTGTTTTCATCAATTTTGGAGGAAAAAAATCAGAGAACTGTGACTGTATACGGCCATAACTTTGATCCAGAAAACTTTGGTGGGCCTACAATATACGAAATCGAATCACTTTTAAAGCTCTACAAATCTGATGGGGCGACACCCACCAACCAAATTTTTTAGGGCAATATTCACTTGTTTTCATTAGTTTTGGAGGAAAAAAAACGGAGAACGGTGACTGAATACGACCATAACTTTTGATCCAGAAATCATTACTGGGCCTATAATATACCAAATCGAAGCTCTTTTAAGGCTCTACAAATGTGACGGGGCGAAGCCCACTAACCAAATTTTTTTGGCAAAAATTAACTTGTTTTCATCAGTTTCGGAGGAAAAAAATCGGAGAGCTGTGACTGAATACGGCCATAACTTTTGATCCAGAAATCGTTGCTGGGCCAATAATATACCAAATCGAAGCTCTTTTAAAGCTCTACAAATGACGACGTCCACCAACCCAATTTTTTCCAAAAATTCACTTGTTTTCATCGGTTTTGGTGGAAAATTTTCATGCTTTGACTGTGAAATCATGAACACAATAAATTTTGATCCAAAAATCGATACTGGGCCTATAATATACCAAATTGAAGCTGTTTTAAAGCTCTACAAATCTGGCGGGGTAAAGCCCACCAACCTAATTTTTTGGGCGAAAGTTAACTGGTTTTCATCAGTTTTGAAGGAAAAAAATCGGAGAACTGTGAATGAATACGGCCATAACTTTAGATCAAGAAATCGTTGCTGGGCCTATAATATACGAAATCGAATCACTTTTAAAGCTCTACAAATCTGACGGGGCGACGCCCACCAACCCAATTTTTTAGGGCAAAATTCGCTTGTTTTCATCAGTTTTGGAGGAAAAAAATCGGAGAACTGTGACTGAATACGGCCATAACTTTTGATCCAGAAATCGTTGCTGGGCCTATAATGTACCAAATCGAAGCTCTTTTAAAGCTCTACAAATCTGACGGGGCGAAGCCCACCAACAAAATTTTTTAGGGCAAAAGTCACTTGTTTACGCCGGCCTTGAGGAAAAAAAATCGGAGAACTGTGACTGAATACGACCATAACTTTTGATCCAGAAATCATTACTGGGCCTATAATATACCAAATCGAAGCTGTTTTGAAGCTCTACAAATCTGGCCGGGTAAAGCCCACCAACCTAATTTTTTTGGCGAAAGTTAACTGGTTTTCATCAGTTTTGAAGGAAAAAAATCGGAGAACTGTGAATGAATACGGCCATAACTTTAGATCCAGAAATCGTTGCTGGGCCTATAATATACGAAATCGAATCACTTTTAAAGCTCTACAAATCTGACGGGGTGAAGCCCACCAACCCAATTTTTTAGGGCAAAATTCGCTTGTTTTCATCAGTTTTGGAGGAAAAAAATCGGAGAACTGTGACTGAATACGGCCATAACTTTTGATCCAGAAATCGTTGCTGGGCCTATAATGTACCAAATCGAAGCTCTTTTAAAGCTCTACAAATCTGACGGGGCGAAGCCCACCAACCAAATTTTTTAGGGCAAAAGTCACTTGTTTACGTCAGTTTTGGAGGAAAAAAACGGAGAACTGTGACTGAATACTACCATCACTTTTGATCCAGAAATCATTACTGGGCCTATAATATACCAAATCAAAGCTGTTTTGAAGCTCTACAAATCTGGTCGGGTAAAGCCCACCAACCTAATTTTTTTGGCGAAAGTTAACTGGTTTTCATCAGTTTTGGAGGAAAAAAATCGGAGAACTGTGAATGAATACGGCCATAACTTTAGATCCAGAAATCGTTGCTGGGCCTATAATATACGAAATCGAAGCTCTTTTAAAGCTCTACAAATGTGACGGGCGACGTCCACCAACCCTATTTTTTGGGCAAAATTCACTTCTTTTCATCAGTTTTGGAGGAAAAAAATCGGAGAACTGTGACTGTATACGGCCATAACATTCAATCCAGAAATCGTTGATGGGCCAACAATATACCAAATCGAAGCTCTTTCAAAGCTCTACAAATCTGACGGGGCCACACCCACCAACCCAATTTTTTAGGGCAAAATTCACTTGTTTTCATCAGCTTTGGAGGAAAAAAATCGGATAACCGTGAATATATACGGCCATAACTTTAGATCCAAAAATCGTTGTTGGGCCTATAATATACCAAATCGAAGCTCTTTTGAAGCTCTACTAATCTGACGTGGCGAAGCCCACAAACGCAATTTTTTAGGCCAAAATTCACTTGTTTTCATCAGTTTTGGAGGAAAACAAATCGGAGAACTTTGACTGAATACGGCCATAACTTTTTATCCAGAAATCGTTGCTAGGCCTGTAATATACCAAATCGAAGCTCTTTTAAAGCTCTACAAATGTGGCATGGCGAACCCCACCAACTCAATTTTTTAGGCAAAAATTCACTTGTTTTCATCAATTTTGGAGGAAAAAATCGAGAGAATCAGTGGATCAGATACTGCCATAACTTTTGATCCAGAAATCATTGCTGGGCCTATAATATACCAAATCGAAGCTCTTTTAAAGCTCTACAAATGTGGCAGGGTGAACCTCACCAACTCAATTTTTTAGGCAAAAATTCAGTTGTTTTCATCAATTTTGGAGGAAAAAAATCAGAGAACTGTGACTGTATACGGCCATAACTTTTGATCCAGAAATAGTTGCTGGGCCTATAATATATGAAATCGAATCACTTTTAAAGCTCTACAAATCTGACGGGGTGAAGCCCACCAACCAAATTTTTTAGGGCAAAATTCACTTGTTTTCATCAGTTTTGGAGGAAAAAAATCAGAGAACTGTGACTGAATACGACCATAACTTTTGATCCAGAAATCATTACTGGGACTATAATATACAAAATCGAAGCTCTTTTAGAGGTCTACAAATCTGGTGGGGCGAAGCCCACTAACCAAATTTTTTCGGCGAAAATTAATTGGTTTTCATCAGTTTCGAAAGAAAAAAAACGGAGAGCGGTGACTGAATACAGCCATAATTTTTGATCCAGAATTCGTTGCTGGGCCTATAATATACCAAATCGAAGCTCTTTTAAAGCTCTACTAATATGAAGCGGCGAAGCCCACCAACCCAAATTTTTAGGGCAAAATTCAATTATTTTCATCAGTTTTGGTGGAAAAAAATCAGTGAACTGTGATTGAATACGACCATAACTTTTGATCCAGAAATCATTGCTGGGCCTATAATATACCAAATCGAAGCCCTTTTAAAGCTCTACAAATTTGATGGGGCGACGCCCACCAACCCAATTTTTTAGGCCCAAATTCACTTGTTTTCATCAGTTTTGTAGGAAAAAAATCGGAGAACTGTGACTGAATACGACCATAACTTTCGATCCAGAAATCGTTGCTGGGCCTATAATATACCAAATCAAAGCTCTTTTAAAGCTCTACAAATGTGACGGGGCGACGTCCACCAACCCCATTTTGTTGGGAAAAATTCACTTGTTTTCATCAGTTTTGGAAGAAAAAAATCGGAGAACTGTGACTCTATACGGCCATAACTTTCGATCCAGAAATCGTTGATGGGCCTATAATATACCAAATCGAAGCTCTTTTGAAACTCTACAAATCTAACGGGGTCACGCCCACCAACCCAATTTTCGAGGGCAAAATTCACGTGTTTTCATCAGTTTTGGAGGAAAAAAAACAGATAACTGTGACTGTATACGGCCATAACTTTCGATCCGAAAATCGTTGCTGGGCCTATAATATACCAAATCGAAGCTCTTTTGAAGCTCTACTAATCTGACGGGGCGATGCCCACCAACAAAAATTTTTTGGGCAAAATTCACTGGTTTTCATCCGTTTTGGAGGAAAAAAATCAGAGAACTGTGACTGAATACGACCATAACTTTTGATCCAGAAATCATTACTGGGCCTATAATATACCAAATCAAAGCTCTTTTAGTGGTCTACAAATCTGGCGGGGCGAAGCGCACCAACTCAATTTTGTTGGCAAAAATTCACTTGTTTTCATCAATTTTGGAGAAAAAAATAGGAGAACTCTGACTGTATACGGCCATAACTTTTCATCCAGAAATCGTTGTTGGGCCTATAATATACCAAATCAAATCACTTTTAAAACTCTACAAATCTGACGGGGCGACACCCACCAACCCAATTTTTTAGGGCAAAATTCACTTGTTTTCATCAGTTTTGGAGGAAAAAATTAGAGAACTTTGATTGTATACGGCCATAACATTTGATCTAGACATCGTTGCTGGGTCTATAATATACCAAATCGAAGCTCTTTTAAAGCTCTACAAATCTGACGGGGCGATGCCCACCAACAAAAATTTTTACGGCGAAATTCACTGGTTTTCATCCGTTTTGGAGGAAAAAAATCAGAGAACTGTGAGTGAATACGACCATAAATTTTGATCCAAAAATCATTACTGGGCCTATAATATACCAAATCGAAGCTTTTTTATAGGTCTACAAATCTGGCGGGGCGAAGCCCACTAACCAAATTTTTTAGGAGCTTTAAAACAGCTTCAATTTGGTATATTATAGGCCCAGCAACGATTTCCGGATCAAAAGTTATCGCCTATTATAGGCCCAACAACGATTTCCGGATCAAAAGTTATGGCTGTATTCAGTCACAGTTCTCCGAACTTTTCCCTCTAAAACTGATGAAAACAAGTGAAGTTTGTCCTAAAAAATTGGGTTGGTGGGCTTCACCCCACTAGATTTGTAGAGCTTTAAAAAAGCTTCGATTTGGTTTATAATTGGCCCAGCAACGATATCTGGATTAAAAGTTATGGCCCTATTCAGTCACAGTTCTCCAATTTTTTCCTCCAAAACTGATGAAAACAAGTGAATTTGGGCCTAAAAAATTAGGGTGGTGCGATTCGCCCCGCCAGATATGTAGTGCTTTAAAAGAGCTTCGGTTTGGTATATTATTGGCCCAGCAAGGATTTCTGGATCAAAAGTTATGGCCCCATTAAGTCACAGTTCTCCGATTTTTTTCCTCCAAAACTAATGAAAAAAAGTGAATTCTGGCTTAAAAAATTGGGTTGGTTGGCTTCGCCCCCCACAGATTTGTATAGCTTGAAAAGTTCTTCGAGTTGGTTTATTATAGGCCCAACACGATTTCTGGATCAAAAGTTATGGCTGTATTCAGTCACAGTTCTCCGATTTTTTCCCTCTAAAACTGATGAAAACAAGTGAAGTTTGGCCTAAAAAATATGGTTGGTGGGCTTCATCCCACCAGATTTGTTGAGCTTGAAAAGTACTTCGATTTGGTATATTATAGGCCCAGCAACGATTTCCGGATCAAAAGTTATGGCCGTATTCAGTCACAGTTCTCCGATTTTTTTCCTCCAAAACAAATGAAAAAAAGTGAATTTTGGCCTCAAAAATTGGGTTGGTGGGCTTCGCCCAGCCAGAATTGTAGATCTTGAAAAGTGCTTCAATTTTGTATATTATTGGCCCAGCAAGGATTTCTGTATCAAAAGTTATGACCCTATTCAATCACAGTTCTCCGATTTTTTCCCTCCAAAACTGATGAAAACAAGTGAATTTGGGCCTAAAAAATTGGGTTGGTGGGCTTCGCCTTGCCAGATTTGTAGAGCTTTAAGAAAAGTTTCAATTTGATATATTATAGGTGTCACGCCCCCCTAACGGGGTGGGTGACGTGGAGCTCGATTAGGGATTAATAAAGCAGATCCCCAACCGGCTCCCACACTTAGCTGCATTAAAATATAAATAATCTACATAATCCAGGAGCCTCTGACACACAGGGCTCCACCCCACAGGACATACAGTATCATACATACATGTTCATGTAAATAAACAATCACAACAGACATCATCCACAGTCTAGTAAATCCAAATATTAGTTAAGTTTACAGAATTTCTCAAATTTCTTACATTTGCTCAAGAGGATAACACAATCCTCACTTGCTCGATCCGTAGCATAACTCGGCTACGATGCACCGCTCCTCGAATCTCCTGGGAGGGGTTTAAACATTTGAAACATGAGCGAAAGGCCCAGTAGGATATTATTTGAAATAATTAAAATAAATGAATAAATAAATACGCGCGTAAATGAATAAAGCAAGACATTCACCCCGACGAGCAGTAGGAACCTCACATCCTTTTTCTCGAAGGAAATATAACAAAACTAATCAGATTACAGGCTTGACAAGTAATTAGTACAAATTACTCACCTCACCAAGTGCCTCGCTTTGCCGGACCGGTTTGGGTTACGCCCGGAGGATGCACTCTCTGCATCCTATCTAGGCTTACAGCAATAGACTCTATTACCAGTTCACAAGATCTCTTATCTTAAGAAATCATCCGTTTAACATTATGAAATCGTTCATATGACCCCACAAACTACTCAAGCCGCGAGCCCCATGACTGGGCAAGCCATGAGGTTCCATGACTAGACAAGCTATGGATTCCATGGACAGGGCAAGCCAAGGATTTCCATAAACTAACAAGCCATGGTTTTTAAAACATTTTTCTTTTTGCAAACCAATCCCTTTCTTTAAAACATTTTCAAGGCCAAAATCCTTTTTGAAAACGGGCTCACAAGGAAAAGGGATAGAAATCCTACCTCGCACAATCAAACCTAGGACTAGCGTTGCCCTTTTTCGGCTTCAGCTTCCTCAAGCCCCTTCAGTCTGAATCCACAGCGAGCACTGATACAAGATAACACCTTAGGATCAATCCTCAGTCCTAAAGTAGTCGACTCTTAATCATATACCATGATTTTCCAATTAGTGTGCCCTAATCAATTTTCATGTTCAAATTCCATTCCAAGGGTTTTAAGTAACAAATCAGGGATTAAAGATACTAATCCTTTCATCCCGAGTCCCCAAATGAAGCTAATTTGGGTTCTCCCCGAAAACAGGGGTCAAAACGACAATTCTAGGCCAAACAGGGTCAAACGCCGTGTACACCGGTCGACCGGAGACAGAGGAGTGCATCACCACCGGTCGGCCGGTGGTGTGCATCCGGTCGACCGGTCCGGTCGGCCGGTGGCCATCTCCAGTTCGTGAAAACTCGCGGAAATCAGTCCAAAAACTTGCCAATCCAGTCCCAAATCACAAAATCTCAAGGGACAACCACTAGATCCGGGTTCTATTCCTAAAACAAGTCCAAAGAACCCAAGATCTCCAATTTCTACCCTAGTTTCACTCAAAATCCATCAAAATCCGTTTTGAACAAAAAGTAAGTTTTAAATCCGAAAATCTTGAAATCCAAGAGAGGTTCTTTCAGTAATCTTACCTTGAATCCTTTTCTTAATGTTGAAAACTCTTTGAAATCACTCTTGGTTCAAATCCGGCCTTGATTTGAGACAAAAATGGTAGAGAGAGAGAGAGAGAAAGTACGGGAGTGAGAGTGAGAGAGAGAAAGGAACGCACGGGAGAAAGAAAAGGAAGGAAAAGAAAAGGAAAAGAAAAGAAAAAGAAGAAGGTAAAGAAAAATACAAAGGAAATGATATGTGCACTAAAACAGTCCATAAATGCGCCCATACACACTTCTGGATTAAAATAAATTACTGTGAATAATTTAAATACCTTGGAATCATTTAAACTCAATTAATTAAATCAGATTAGGCACACTAATAATCTTGATTACCTTAATTAATCTCAATTAATTCTTCAGGGTGTTACAGCTCCTCCCTCCTTAGGAAATTTCGTCCTCGAAATTAAAACTCACCTCAAAGTGCAAACAGATGCGGATAACGTTCCTGCATCGTTGTTTCAAACTCCCATATTGCTTCCTCAACACCATGGTGCTTTTGCCACACTTTTACTATGAGAATCTCACGATGGCCAGACTCTTCATCTTCCTGTCAAGAATGCGGACCGGTGCCTCCTCGTAAGATCGTCATCTTTGTGTCGGAACGTCAAACCATCGCACTACCGCTTCCATTTCGGGTTGACATTTCCGAAGCATGGAGACATGAAACACGTCATGCACGTTAGATAACTCGGGGCGGTAAAGCTAACGACGCCACCACTCCGACTCGTTGCACGATCGGGAATGGTCCCACATACCTCGATGCAAGCTTCCCTTTCACACCGAAACGAACAACTCCTTTGCGTGGGGAAACCTTGAAAGAACACAAAGTCACCTTCTTGGAATTCCAAAGGCCTATGCCTTCTATCGGATAGCTCTTATGTCGACTTTGAGCTATCAACAGACGTTCTCGAATCACACTATCTTTTCATTGTTCTCTTGAATGACATCGAGTCCGGTTGTAAGTCTATCCTCTGGTTCCAACCAACAAACGGTGACCTACAAGGACGACCATACAACATATTTAAACGGTGCCATCACCGAATCTTGGCGATAAATTTTTGTTGTCACAAAACTCGCCTAAATCAGGTATTTCTTCGGTTCCGCCAAAATCCGAATACAAGCACGAAGCATATCCTCCAAAATCTGAATAACTCTTTCAGATTGTCCATCCGTCTGAGGATGAAATCTTTGTCTTTGAAGTTCAATTCTTTCCCATGGCTTCACGGAAGCTTCTCCAATACCTTGCATTGAAACACGTGTCACGATCGGACATGATAGACGGTGGCACCCGTGTAACCTCACGATGTGCTCCGGTACAATTAAACAGAATCTTACGAGAATACGTCGCCGCGAAACGGTATGAAGTCAGCAACTTCGTCAACACTGTCAACCACCACCCGGATGGGATCGTGCTTCAACTCGGTTCTCGGTATGCTCTCATTTCCATTCGGGGGACGGAAGAGGTTGCAACTCTCCTGGCGGCCGGTGCTCGGCTTTAACTTCGGAGGCAAGTCACGCGTTAAGGGCGTACTCACAAACATCTCTCTTCATGCCTCTCCACCAGTACTGTCTCTTCAAGTCCTAGTACATCTTGGTACTACCTGGATGAATGGCGTACCTCAATTTGTGAGCTTCATGCAGAATCGCTTTCTTGATCTCACCCACTTTAGGAACAGCGAGGCGGTCGCGAAAGTACAGCGTCCCGTCTTCTCGGATTCTCCAATCCTCAAACTGTTCTCCATTCTGGATTCGAGTCCAGATTCCTTGAAGATGAGGATCTTGCCACTGAGTCTGCTTGACTTGTTGCACAAAAGCTGGTGCGGAAATCAGATTATACACCACAGCCTGGTTATAATCTTCATGGTACTGAAGATCATACTCACTCACCACTTCAGTACTCTTCCAATCCTCCAAAGCTAATGACGCCAGAGTCCCTGACGTTTTCCTGCTAAGGGCATCAGCCACCACATTAGCTTTTCCAGGATGATACTGCAGGGTGAAGTCATAATCTTCCATGTACTCTGCCCATCTCCTCTGTCTGAGGTTCAGATCTTTCTGAGTAAACAAGTACTTCAGACTCTTATGATCAGAGAAGACCTGAAATCTTGCTCCATAGAGATAACATCTCCATATCTTCAGAGCAAATATTACCGCTGCTAACTCCAAGTCATGCGTGGGGTAGTTCCGCTTGTGCGGTCTCAGTTGGTGAGATGCGTAAGCTACTACGTGTCTGCCTTGCATCAAGACACAACCAAGCCTAACCCCCAAGGTGTCAGAGTACACCTCGTATGGCTCCTCGGTATTAGGAATCGTCAGAATCGGTGCACTTGTCAACCTTACCTTCAATTCCTGAAAGGCATGTTCACATTCAGCATCCCACTCGAATCTGACTTCTTTCTTGGTCAACCGAGTCATCTGAGCAGCGATACTCGAGAAGTCCTTCACAAAACGCTCGGTAATACCCCCGCGAGTCCGAGAAAGCTTCAATCTCTGCCACATTCTTCGGCCTTTCCCACTGAAAGTACGTTTCAATCTTGAGGGGTCCACGGAAATTCCTTGTCCCCGAAATCACATGGCCAAGGAACTTCACTTCTGTCAGCCAGAAGTCACACTTCTCCTTCTTCGCATACAACTGGTGTTCTCGAAGGGTCTGAAGAACAACTCTAAGGTGATGCACATGTTCTTCCCAAGTCTTTGAGTAAACCAGTATGTCGTCAATGAAGACGATCACAAACCGATCCAAGTACAGCCAGAAAACCCGATTCATCAAATCCATGAATGCAGCAGGGGCATTGGTCAACCCAAACGGCATTACCAGAAACTCGAAGTGCCCATACCGAGTTCTGAAAGCAGTCTTCGAAACATCTTCCTCCCTGATTTTCAACTGATGGTACCCAGATCTCAAGTCAATCTTAGAGTAGAACTGTGATCCACCCAACTGATCGAACAATTCATCGATCCTCGGCAGTGGGTACTTATTCTTCACAGTTACCCTGTTCAATTGTCGGTAGTCAATGCACAACCGAAGAGATCCGTCGTGCTTTTTCACAAATAACACCGGTGCACCCCAAGGGGAAGTACTATTCCGGATATACCCCTTCTCTGCCAGCTCTTCAAGCTGTGTTCTTAATTCCTTCATCTCCGTCGGAGCCATCCGGTATGGAGGAATGGAAATAGGTGCCGTTCCCGGAACCAAATCAATACAGAATTTAATCTCCCTATCTGGTGGTAAACTAGGTAGCTCATCAGGAAATACATCTGTAAACTCATCCACTACAGGGATTCCCGCACTATCTCCGCTCACTTCAGGTTCACCTTCTATGGCAAGAAGGGAAAAGAAACAGTCTAGATTCTTCCGTCCCCCAACGCTGTGCTTCAACAGTCGTTCTTCCAGGACTGGGTTCATATCTGCCTGATACACGATCACCGCTCCCGACTCAGTCATCAGGGTCACTCTCCTATGGTAGCAATCAATAACTGCTCCGTATTTTGACAACCAATCCATTCCGAGTACCACATCAAACAGGCTCACCAGAAGGATAATCAGATCCGCTCTCAATCGCTCACCCCCAATTTTGACTTCACACGATCTACACACACTCATTACCTCCACACATCCCAGTGGGGAGTTCAAAGTCATCGGGACTTCTAAATTCTCACTCTTCAGTTTCAAAGTCCGAACAAAAGAACTGGATACAAATGAGTGTGTGGCACCTGTATCAAACAACACGTGAGCAAAAGAATGAGAGATTAGAATCATACCCTCAACCACCGCGTTGCTGGTCTGACCTCCAGAGCTGCCTCTTGCCAGGGTATAAGCTTGTCCCTGTACTTTTCCCTTCCCTCTGTCACCAACATTAGGCCACTGAGCCGGAGGCCTATACTGTTGTGGTGGAAGTGGTTGTGCCGGTCTCGGTGCTTGAGGCCGGAACTGTGTATACTGAGGCGTCTGATAGGTCGGCGCAGGAGGGTATGGCATCTGTTGCGGCCAATATGGCGGCATGTACTGTGGCGGCCCTTCTTGACTATAGGAAGCGTCACTTTGGGCTTGTTGAGCTGGCGGCCGATTAGGAAAATTCCTCCTAATATGGCCCACCTGCCCACAATGGTGACACTTGGGCCCGTACGGAGCATTTCTGTCACTCCCAGAAGAACTACTGCCACCACTTGTCATTTCCTAATTGCGGTTTCTTCTACCACTCCACTGTGGTCCACCCGAAACAGAAGGTCTACCAGAAACAGAGGGTCTACCAGAGACAGAGACCCGACCTGCTTCTTCTTCTTTACTTTTACGATAGGCCAGGTTATCCTGTTCCACCCTTGTAGCAGCAGCTACTAAATCCCGAAAGTTCCGAAGTCTTAGAGCCACCAAGGATCTCCTCACAGAGTTCTTGAGGCCCCTCTCAAACTGGAGACATCTCATGTGTTCAGTACTGGGCCTATAATATACCAAATTGAAGCTGTTTTGAAGCTTTACAACCCGGGCAGGGTAAAGCCCACCAACCTAATTTTTTTGGCGAAAATTAACTTGTTTTCATCAGTTTTAGAGGAAAAAAATCGGAGAACTGTGACTGAATACCACTATAACTTTTGATCCACAAATCGTTGCTGGGCTTATAAAATACCAAATCGAAGCTCTTTTAAAGCTCTACAATTGTGGCAGGGCGACGCCCACCAACTCAAATTTTTAGTCAAAAATTCACTTGTTTTCATCAAATTTGGAGAAAATAATCGGAGAACTGTAAATGAATACGGCCACAACTTTTGATCCATAAATCGTTGCTGGGCCTATAAAATACCAAATCGAAGCACTTTTAAAGCTCTACAATTGTGGCAGGGCGAAGCACACCGACTCAATTTTTCGGGCAAAAATTCACTTGTTTTCATCAATTTTGGAGAAAAAAATCAGAGAACTGTGGTTGTATACGGCCATAAGTTTTGATCCAGAAATCGTTGCTGGGCCTATAATATACCAAATTGAATCACTTTTAAAGCTCTACAAATCTGACGGGGCAAGGCCCACCAACCCAATTTTTAGGGCAAACTTCACTTGTTTTCATCAGTTTTGGAGGAAAAAAATCGGAGAACTGTGACTGTATACGGCCATAACTTTCGATCCAGAAATCGTTGATGGGCCTATAATATACCAAATCGAAGCCCTTTTAAAGCTCTACAAATCTGACGGGTCGACGCCCACCAAATCAATTTTTTAGGGCAAAATTCACTTGTTTTCATCAGTTTTGGAGGAAAAAAATCATAGAATTGTGACTGTATACGGCCATAACTTTCGATCTAGAAATCCTTGCTGGTCCTATAATATACCAAATCGAAGCACTTTTAATTCTCAACAAATCTGAAGGGGCGATGCCCACCAACCCAAATTTTTAGGGCAAAAGTCACTTGTTTTCATCAGTTTGGTGGAAAAAAATCGGTGAACTGTGACTGAATACGGCGATAAATTTTGATCCAGAAATCGGTACTGGGCCTATAATATACCAAATCAAATCACTTTTAAAGCTCTACAAATCTGACGGGGCGAGGCCCACCAGCCCAATTTTTTAGGGCAAAATTCACTTGTTTTCAACAGTTTTGGAGGAAAAAAATAAGAGAACTGTGACTGTATACGGCAATAAATTTTGATCCAGAAATCGGTACTGGGCCTATAATATACCAAATTGAAGCTGTTTTGAAGCTTTACAACCCGGGCAGGGTAAAGCCCACCAACCTAATTTTTTTGGCGAAAATTAACTTGTTTTCATCAGTTTTAGAGGAAAAAAATCGGAGAACTGTGAATGAATACGACTATAACTTTTGATCCACAAATCGTTGCTGGGCCTATAAAATACCAAATCGAAGGTCTTTTAAAGCTCTACAATTGTGGCAGGGCGACGCCCACCAACTCAAATTTTTAGTCAAAAATTCACTTGTTTTCATCAAATTTGGAGAAAATAATCGGAGAACTGTGAATGAATACGGCCACAACTTTTGATCCATAAATCGTTGCTGGGCCTAAAAAATACCAAATCGAAGCACTTTTAAAGCTCTACAATTGTGGCAGGGCGAAGCACACCGACTCAATTTTTCGGGCAAAAATTCACTTATTTTCATCAATTTTGGAGAAAAAAATCAGAGAACTGTGGTTTTATACGGCCATAAGTTTTGATCCAGAAATCGTTGCTGGGCCTATAATATACCAAATCGAATCACTTTTAAGGCTCTACAAATCTGACGGGGCGAGGCCCACCAACCCAATTTTTTTGGGCAAAATTCACTTGTTTTCATCAGTTTTGGAGGAAAAAAATAGGAGAACTGTGACTGTATACGGCCATAACTTTCGATACAGAAATCGTTGCTGGGCCTATAATATACCAAATCGAAGCTCTTTCAAAGCTCTACAAATCGTACGGGGCGAAGCCTACCAACCCAAATTTTTAGGGCAAAATTCACTGGTTTTCAATAGTTTTGGTGTAAAAAAATTGGTGAACTGTGACGGAATACGGCCATAAATTTTGATCCAGAAATCGGTACTGGTCCTATAATATACCAAATCGATGTTGTTTTGAAGCTCTACAAACCTGGCGAGGTAAAGCCCAGCAACCTAATTTTTTTGGCGAAAATTAACTTGTTTTCATCAGTTTTGGAGGAAAAAAATCGGAGAACTGTGAATGAATACGGCCATAACTTTTGATCCAGAAATCGTTGCTGGGCCTGTAATATACCAAATCGAAGCTCTTTTAAAGCTCTACAATTGTGGCAGGGCGAAGCCGACCAACTCAATTTTTTAGGCAAAAATTAACTTGTCCTCATCAATTTTGGAGAAAAAAATTGGAGAACTCTGACTGTATACGGCCATAAGTTTTGATCCTGAAATCGTTGCTGGGACTATAATATACGAAATCGAATCACTTTTGAAGCTCTACAAATCTGACCGGGCGAGGCCCACCAACCCAATTTTTTAGGGCAAAATTCACTTGTTTTCATCAGTTTTGGAGGAAAAAAATCAGAGAACTGTGACTGTATACGGCCATAAATTTTGATCCAGAAATCGGTACTGGGCCTATAATATATCAAATCGAAGGTGTTTGGATGCTCTACAAATCTGGCACCGTAAAGCCCCCCAACCTAATTTTTTTGGCGAAAATTAACTGGTTTTCATCAGTTTTGGAGGAAAAAAATCGGAGAGCTATTAATGAATACGGCCATAACTTTTGATCCAGAAATCATTGCTGGGCCTATAATATACCAAATCGAAGCTCTTTTAAAGCTCTACGATTGTGGCAGGGCGAAGCCCACCAACTCAATTTTTTAGGCAAAAATTCACTTGTTTTAACCAATTTTCTAGAAAAAATCGGAGAACTGTGAATGAATACGGCCATAACTTTTGATCCATAAATCGTTGCTGGGCCTATAAAATACCAAATCAAAGCAATTTTAACGCTCTACAATTGTGGCCGGGCGAAGCCCACCAACTCAATTTTTCAGGCAAAAATTCACTTGTTTTCATCAATTTTGGAGAAAAAAAATCGGAGAACTGTGACTGTATACGGCCATAAGTTTTGATCCAGAAATCGTTGTTTGGCCTATAATATACCAAATCGAATCACTTTTAAAGCTCTACAAATCTGACGGGGCGACGCCCACCAACCCAATTTTTTAGGGCAAAATTCACTTGTTTTCATCAGTTTTGGAGGAAAAAAATCGGAGAACTGTGACTGTATACGACCATAAATTTTGATCCAGAAATCAGTACTGGGCCTATAATATACCAAATCGAAGCTTTTTTGAAGCTCTACAAATCTGGCGGGGTAAAGCCCACCTACCTAATTTTTTTGGCGAAAATTAACTGGTTTTCGTCAGTTTTGGAGGAAAAAAATCAGAGAACTGTGAATGAATACTGATTACGCCCAAACGTGTTAAAAATAATGCGGTCGTGATAGCACAGTTAGTGCAGTCGTATCCACAAGGAGGAGACAAATTGAACAAGAAAAGATTAGCAAATAAAAAGCCGTAGGAGATAAATAATAAAGTAAAAATAAAAGAGAATGGAATTTTCTTTGAGAAGTTCAAGTTTAAGAAAAATGTAGGAGAAAATTATATTTAAAACCGGTAAGGCGTCGAGATTCCCCTATATGCTTTGTTCACCCGAATGGAGTTTGATCTTCAAGATTACTCAATTGAAAGTTTCACATCCCAAACTAACAATCGGAAAATATATATTTGAAGAACATGTAAATTAAAATGTATTCGAGTGAGTAAAATTCTTACGTTTAGTATTAGGAAAAATCATCTTAAGAGAAATCTAAGAGCGACAATATACCATTGGCAATAATGCAGTAAAAGACTACTCATAAAATAATATCTATCAATATATAGTATCATGCAACAATCACATAAAAAGAGCTTGACTAGATTTATATAAAAGTTGACAAGAACATATATCAATAGGAGAAATTAGAAGAAGATAGAAGAAAATTAACCACTCAAATATATAAACTTTGAAGAACAAATGGAGGATCAAAATCCACTCAAGATCACTTTACATATAGGTTTCTCTCTAACCTCACCAACTAGAGAAAAATGTATCAAAATTTAGACTAAAAATTCAACCCCCTAAACACCTTGACATGGCCCTATTTATAGAGTTTCTTGGCCATGTTAAGAGTTGCAAACAGAAATAAGAAGAAAGAGAAGGAACGGTTTATCCAAATAAATTGGATTTACAAGACTTCAATTTGGTGGTAAAGGCTGATAATTGCGGAGAAATGCCATCGGAACGGACACAAACACATCTGGCTGAAGAGACTCAACGGGCGGGACACGTGTCGCACTGTGATTCGTGGAATTGAAGAAATGGCCGACAGCTGCATCAATTTCGACACGTGGCAATCGCTCATTCACGGAGAGGAAGAGCTGTTGCACAGCCGGGGCCCATGCGGTAAAGACTGACACGTGGCGCAATCTGATTAGCGGAGAAGCAAAGTGGCCGACAACCAGGACACGTGGCGGATGAAGATTGGCGGACTGCTGGAATGCGGGACCCATGCGGAGGAAGAAAGGAACGTGGTGACGCGCGCGTGGGAAGAACTCGCGCGGGGGAAGGGTTTGTGCGCGCCAAGCGCGCGTACGCGTGGGGACAGCTGGGTCCCACGCGGCTAACGGCAGCAGAAAATGACACGTGGCACACGCTGGTGAGCTCGCGTGGCTCGGCTCGGCGGACGGCTGGCTGAAGGGCTGTTTGGCTGATGGGCTTCAGATGGGCTTCTGTCTTCTTTTTCTTTGTAGTTTTGGCCCAATTGTCTTATTTTTCTACAAAATAAAATAAATTAAATTAAAATAAAATACTTTCACAAAATATTAGTTCCACGAAAATATTTAATTAAAACTTAATTTATTTAGCAATTATGAACAATTTTAGTGCAAATTTGTGCACTTATCAAATACGACCATAACTTTTGATCCAGATATCGTTGCTGGGCCTATAATATGCCAAATCGAAGCTCTTTTAAAGCTCTACAATTGTGGCAGGGCGAAGCCCACCGACTCAATTTTTTAGGGAAAAATTCACTTGTTTTCATCAATTTTGGAGAAAAAAATCGGAGAACTGTGACTATATACGGCCATAACTTTTCATCCAGAAATCGTTGCTGGGCCTATAATATACCAAATCGAATCACTTTTAAAGCTCTACAAATCAGACGGGGTGAGGCCCACCAATCCGATTTTTTAGGAAAAAATTCACTAGTTTTCATCAGTTTTGAGGAAAAAAATCGGAGAACTGTGACTGTATACGGCCATAACTTTCGATCTAGAAATCGTTGCTTGGCCTATAATATACCAAATCGAAGCTCTTTTAAAGCTCTACAACTCTGAAAGGGCGAAGCCCACCAACCCAAATTTGTAGGGCAAAATTCACTCGTTTTCATCAGTTTTGGTGAAAAAAATCGGAGAACTGTGAATGAATACGGCCATAAATTTTGATCCAGAAATAGGTACTGGGACTATAATATACCAAATCGAAGCTGTATTAAAGCTCTACAAATCTGGCGGGGTAAAGCCCACCAACCTAATTTTTTTGGCGAAAATTAACTGGTTTTCATCAGTTTTGGAGGAAAAAAAATCGGAGAACTGTGAATGAATACGACCATAACTTTTGATCCAGAAATCGTTGCTGAGCCTATAATATACCAAATCGAAGCTCTTTTAAAGCTCTACAATTGTGGCAGGGCGGAGCCCACCAACTCAATTTTTTAGGCAAAAATACACTTGTTTTCATCAATTTTGGAGAAAAAAATCGGAGAAGTGTGGATCAGATCTGACCATAACTTTTCATCCGTAAATCGTTCTTTGGGCCTATAACATACCAAATCGAATCACTTTTAAAGCTCTACAAATCTGACAGGGCGAGGCCCACCAACCCAATTTTTTAGGGCAAAATTCACTTGTTTTCATCAGTTTTGGTGGAAAAAAATAGGAGAACTGTGACTGTATACAACCATAACTTTCGACCCAGAAATCGTTCCTCGGCCTTGAATATACCAAATCGAAGCTCTTTTAAAGCTCTACAACTCTGACAGGCCGAAGCCCACCAACCAAAATTTTTTGGGGAAAATTTACTTGTTTTCATCATTTTGGTGGAAAAAAATAGGTGAACTGTGACGAAATACAGCCATAAATTTTGATCCAGAAATCGGTACTGGGCCTATAATATACCAAATCGAAGCTGTTTTGAAGCTCTACAAACCTGGCGGAGTAAACCCCACCAACCTAATTTTTTAGGCGAAAATTAACTTGCTTTCATCAGTTTTGGAGGAAAAAAATCGGAGGACTGTGAATGAATACGGCCATAACTTTTGATCCAGAAATCGTTGCTGGGCCTGTAATATACCAAATCGAAGCACTTTTAAAGCTCTACAATTGTGGCAAGGCGGAGCCCACCAACTCAATTTTTTAGGCAAAAATACACTTGTTTTCATCAATTTTGGAGAAACAAATCGGAGAACTGTGACAGTATACGACCATAACTTTTCATCCAGAAATCGTTGCTGGGCCTATAACATACCAAATCGAATCACTTTTAAAGCTCTACAAATCTGACAGGGCGAGGCCCACCAACCCAATTTTTTAGGGCAAAATTCACTTGTTTTCATCAATCTTGAAGAAAAAAAATCGAGAACTCAGGATCAGATCTGGCCATAACTTTTCATCCGTAAAATCGTTCTTTGGGCCTATAACATACCAAATCGAATCACTTTTAATGCTCTACAAATCTGACAGGGCGAGGCCGACCAACCCAATTTTTTAGGGTAAAATTCACTTATTTTCATCAATTTTGAAGAAAAAAATCGGAGAACTGTGACTGTATACGGCCATAACTTTTCATCCAGAAATCGTTGTTGGGCCTATAACATACCAAATCGAATCACTTTTAAAGCCCTACAAATCTGACAGGGCGAGGCCCACCAACCCAATTTTTTAGGGCAAAATTCACTTGTTGTCATCAGTTTTGGAGGAAAAAAATCGGAGAACTGTGACTATAAACGGCCATAACTTTCGACCCAGAAATCGTTCCTGGGCCTTGAATATACCAAATCGAAGCTCTTTTAAAGCTCTACAAATCGTACGGGGCGAAGCCCACCAACCCAAATTTTTAGGGCAAAATTTACTTGTTTTCATCAGTTTTGGTGGAAAAAAATAGGTGAACTGTGGCGGAATACGGCTATAAATTTTGATCCAGAAATCGGTACTGGGCCTATAATATACCAAATCGAAGCTGTTTTGAAGCTCTACAAACCTGGCGGGGTAAAGCGCACCAACCTAATTTTTTAGGCGAAAATTAACTGGTTTTCTTCAATTTTGGAGGAAAAAAATCAGAGAACCGTAAATGAATACGACCATAACTTTTGATCCAAAAATCGTTACTAGGCCTATAATATACCAAATCGAAGCTCTTTTAAAGCTCTACATTTGTGGCAGGGTGAAGCCCACCAACTCAATTTTTTAGGCAAAAATTCACTTGTTTTCATCAATTTTGGAGAAAAAAATCGGAGAACTGTGAATGAATATGGCCACAATTTTTGATCCATAAATCGTTGCTAGGCCTATAAAATACCAAATCGAAGCTCTTTTAAAGCTCTACAATTGTGGCAGGGCGAAGCCCACCAACTCAATCTTTCAGGCAAAAATACACTTGTTTTCATCAATTTTGAAGAAAACAATCGGAGAACTGTGACTGTATACGGCCTTAAGTTTTCATCCAGAAATCGTTGCTGGGCCTATAATATACGAAATCTAATCACTTTTAAAGTTCTACAAATCTGACGGGGCGACGCCCACCAACCCAGTTTTTTAGGGCAAAATTCACTTGTTATCATCAGTTTTGGAGGAAAAAAATCGGAGGATTGTGACAGTATACGGCCATAAATTTTGATCCAGAAATCGTTACCAGGCCTATAATATACCAAATCGAAGCAATTTTCAAGCTCAAAAAATCTGACGGGGCGAAGCCCACAAACCCAAATTTTTAGGGCAAAATTCATTTGTTTGCATCAGTTTTGGTGGAAAAAAATCGGTGAACTGTGACTGAATACGGCAATAAATTTTGATCTAGAAATCGGTACTGGGCCTATAATATACAAAATCGAAGCTGTTTTATAGCTCTACAAATCTAGCAGGGTAAAGCCCACCAACCTAATTTTTTTGGCGAAAATTAACTGGTTTTCATCAGTTTTGGAGGAAAAAAATCGGACAACTGTGAATGAATACGGCCATAACTTTTGATCCAGAAATCATTGCTGGGCCTATAATAAACCAAATCGAAGCACTTTTAAAGCTCTACAATGGTGGCAGGGAGAAGCCCACCAACTCAATTTTTAAGGCAAAAATTCACTTGTTTTCATCCATTTTTGGTGAAAAAAATCGGAGAACTGTGACTGTATACGGCCATAACTTTCGATCCAGAAATCATTGATGGGCCTATAATATACCAAATCGAAGCTCTTTTAAAGCTCTACAGATCTAACGGAGCGACGCCCTGATACGCGATAAATTTTTATTGTAAACTTTTCTTAGAATAGCGTATGTACTCGCAAGTGTACGAATCGCGAAGTAATAATGATCCGAAGATCGAGTATCGTCCTCTGGGATTGTTAACTAGGAAAGAGCTAAATATTGCTATTAATCTAAATCAATTTTATCTAGACAATATAGAATAAGGGAATTAAAACCAAATTTAACAACGTAACTAATTAAAATATGCAATCAACGGATGCCAAAATGAATTGGATTGAAGGGATCTACGTGATAAAATGAGCTAGGGGGAATTTCGACTTCACCTAATTATGCTATATTTATCTAAATCATCACTTAGTGATGTGTTACTTCCAATCTTAAATCATGGGTACTAAAATAATCTCACTCCCTCTCCCGAAAAGTGCTAAGTGAAATAATATGCTAAATTAATTAAACTAATATCCCTATTAATTTAACCAATTATGCATTCATTAAGTTTTGCCCATATTCGATCTCCTAAGGTTATACTAGCCTCCCGACTCAATATCTCCTTAGGTTGCGTCTCTTAATTCTCAACGTATGTAATTAACTCTCCCGAGCCTAATTTCATACATCTAAGGTCTCTAATCTAATGGGTAATTAAATTAGAAATTAAGCACAAGAGATACAAAAGATTTGAGTATAACACATTCAATAAGCAAACAGATTCTTAAAATAAAGCTTTCATTAAATTAGATCAAAACCCCCCTAGCTTGAGGAGTTTAGCTATCCATGCTCAAAATCAAATACACAATTACAAACTACCAAAAATCCATAGTTAAAGCAGAAAATTAAATGATAATTCAAGAAATACAAAAGGGAGAAAGTAATGAAAAACTCCTCGATGGATGATCTTTGGAGGAAAAAAATCAAACTCCTTGAATCCTCTATTTAAATTGATCCAAAAAATCGTTCTTTGGGCCTATAATATACCAAATCGAATTTTTTAAAGTTTCTTTAATTTGAAATTCAGCCTTTTTCCCTCTCAACCAAAATTTTTTAAAAAATCACTTGTTTTTATCGACGTTTGGAGGAAAAAAAAGAACTCATAATCAGTGACTAATCGGCCCATAACTTTTGATCCTTTGGGCCTCCCATTTTATACAAAATTCTTTAATATACCAAATCGAAGCCATAATTTTAAAGCTACAAAAAATTAAGCTCTTTTAAAACTACTTAAATGATTTGATGAAAAAATCAACCCACCAACCCAAATTTTTAGGGCAAAAACTTGTTTTCATCGCTTTTGGGGAAAAAAAATCGAGATAAAATCTAATGGCAAAACTTTTCCGTCAAATCGTTTTTGGGCCTATAAAAAAAAAGTTCTTTTAATCTACAAATGAAAAATCAATAGCCCACCAACCCAATTTTTCCGGCAAAATTCATTGTTTTCATCAATTTTGGATAAAAAAAAATCGGAAATCGGATCACTTTATTTATAAAGTCCTCTCGCACAAACCAAATCTCTCTCTTGTTGCAAATCAAATGGGCGAAGCCCACAAATTGGAGATTTTCACGGACTTTTTATCTTTTTCACTTGATTTTCTCCGCTTTGCAAAACCTACAAAATAGATTAACACAAACGTAAAACTAGTGACAAATTAACTGAAATATGCTCAAAAACTACAATAAATGATGGGGATAAATTGATGAAAAATCAACTTATCACGCCCACCAACCCAAATTTTTAGGGCAAAATTCACTTGTTTTCATCAGTTTTGGAGGAAAAAAATCGGAGAACTGTGACTGTATATGGCCATAACTTTCGATCCAGAAATCGTTGCTGGTCCTACAATATACCAAATCGAAGCTCTTTTAAAGCTCTACAAATCGTATGGGCCGACGCCCACCAACCCAAATTTTTAGGGCAAAATTCACTTGTTTTCATCAGTTTTGGTGGAAAAAAATTGACGAACTGTGACCGAATACGACCATAAATTTTGATCCAGAAATCGATACTGGGCCTATAATGTACCAAATCGAAGCTGTTTTGAAGCTCTACAAACCTGGAGGGGTAAAGCCCACCAACCTAATTTTTTTACCAAATCGAAGCAAAAATTCACTTGTTTTCATCAATTTTGGAGAAAAAAAATCGAGAACTGCTATCAGATATCTGACCATAAGTTTTGATCCTGAAATCGTTGCTGGGCCTATAGTATACCAAATCGAATCACTTTTAAAGCTCTACAAATCTGACGGGGCGAGGCCCACAAACCCAATTTTTTAGGGCAAAATTCACTTGTTTTCATCAATTTTGGAGGAAAAAAATCGGAGAACTGTGAATGAATACGGCCGTAACTTTTGATCCAGAAATCGTTGCTGGGCCTATAATATACCAAATTGAAGCACTTTTCAAACTCTATAAATCTGGCGGGGTGAAGCCCACCAACTCAATTTTTGAGGCAAAAATTCACTTGTTTTCATCAATTTTTGAGAAAAAAATCGAAGAACTGTGACTGTATACGGCCATAAGTTTTGATCCTGAAATCGTTGCTGGACCTATAATATACCAAATGGAATCACTTTTAAAGCTCTACAAATCTGACGGGGCGACGCCCACCAACCCAATTTTTTAGGGCAAAATACAGTTGTTTTCATCAGTTTTGGTGGAAAAAAATCAGTGAACTGTGACTGAATACGACCATAACTTTTGATTCAAAAATCGGTACAGGGCTTATAATATACCAAATCGAAGCTGTTTTGATGCTCTACAAATCTGGCGGGGTAAAGCCCACCAACCCAATTTTTTAGGCCCAAATTCACTTGTTTTCATCAGTTTTGGAGCAAAAAAATCGGAGAACTGTGACTGAATACGGCCATAACTTTCAATCCAGAAAACGTTGATGGGCCTATAATATACCAAATCGAAGCTCTTTTAAAGCTCTACAAATCTGATGGTGCCACGCCCACCAACCCCATTTTTTAGGGAAAAATTCACTTGATTTCATCAATTTTCGAGGAAAGAAATCGGATAACTGTGACTATATACGGCCATAACTTTTGATCCAAAAATCATTGCTGGGCCTATAATATACCAAATCGAAGTTCTTTTAAAGCTCAACAAATCTGACGGGGCGAAGCCCACCAACCCAAATTATAAGGGAAAAATTCACTTGTTTTCATCAATTTTGGTGGAAAAAAATCGGTGAACTGTGACTGAATACGGCCATAAATTTTGATCCAGAAATCGGTACTGTGCCTATTATATACCAAATCGAAGCTGTTTTGAAGCTCAACAAACCTGGCGGGGTAAAGCCCACCAACCTAATTTTTTCTGCAAGAATTAACTGGTTTTCATCAGTTTTGCAGGAAAAAAATCGGAGAACTGTGAATGAATACGGCCATAACTTTTGATCTAGAATTCGTTGCTGGGCCTATATTATACCAAATCGAAGCACTTTTAAAGCTCTACAATTGTGGTACGGCGAAGCCCACCAACTCAATTTTTTAGGCAAAAATTCACTTGTTTTCATCAATTTTGGAGAAAAAAATCAGAGAACTGTGAGTGTATACGGCCATAAGTTTTGATCCTGAAATCGTTGCTGCGCCTATAGTATACCAAATCGAAGCACTTTTAAAGCTCTACCAATCTGACGGGGCGACGCCCACCAACCCAATTTTTTAGGGCAAAATTCACTTGTTTTCATCAGTTTTGGAGGAAAAAAATCGGAATGAAATCTGACCATAACTTTTGATCCATAAATTTTGATCCTATAATATACCAAATCAAGCCTATTTAAGCTTTACAAATCGAAGCCACAAACTCAATTTTTTAGGCAAAAATTCACTTGTTTTCATCAATTATAGTTTTGGAGGAAAAAATCGGAAAAATCGTGGAAAATCGAATCACTTTTAAAGCTCTACAACCATAAACTTTTGATCCAAAATTTCTTTTGAGGGCCTATAATATACCAAGCTCTAAAATCAAAGCTCTAATTTTTTTTTTAAAAATTAACTTGTTTTCATCAGTTTTGGAGGAAAAAAATCGGAGAACAGTGAGTGAATACGGCCATAACTTTTGATCCAGAAATCGTTGCTGGGCCTAAAATATACCAGATCGAAGCTCTTTTAAAGCTCTACAATTGTGGCAGGGCGAAGCCCACCAACTCAATTTTGTAGGCAAAAATTCACTTGTTTTCATCAATTTTGGAGAAAAAAATCGGAGAATTGTGACAGTATACGGCCATAACTTTTGATCTAGAAATCGTTCCTGGGCTTATAATATACCAAATCGAAGCTCATTTAAAGCTCTACAAATCTGACGGGGCACGCCCACCGACCCAATTTTTTAGGGCAAAATTCACTTGTTTTCATCAAGTTTGGAGGAAAAAATCGGATAACTGTGACTGTATACGACAATAACTTTCAATCCAAAAATCGTTGCTGGGCCTATAATATACCAAAGCGAAGCTCTTTTAAAGCTCTACAAATCTGATGGGACGAAGCACACCAAACCAATTTTTTAGGGCAAAATTCACTTGTTTTCATCAGTTTTGGAGGAAAAAAATCGGAGAACGGTGACTGAATACAGCCAAAACTTTCGATCCAGAAATCGTTGCTGGGCCTATAATATACCAAATCGAAGCTTTTTAAAGCGCTACAAATCTGACAGGGCGACGCCCACCAACCCAATTTTTTAGGGCAAAATTCACTTGTTTTCATCAGTTTTTGGAGGAAAAAAATCGGAGAACTGTGACAGAATATGGCCATAACTTTTGATCCAGAAATCGTTGCTGCTCCTATAATATACCAAATCGAAGCTCTTTTAAAGCTCTAAAACTGTGGCAGGGCGAACCCCACCAAGTCAATATTTTAGTCAAAAATTCACTTGTTTTCATCATTTTTGGAGGAAAAAAAATTAGAGAACTGTGACTGTATACGGCGATAACTTTTGATCCAGAAATCGTTTCTGGGCCTATAATATACCAAATCGAAGCTCTTTTAAAGCTCTACAAATCTGATGGGGCGACGCCCACCAACCCAATTTTTTAGCGTAAAATTCACTTGTTTTCATAACTTTTGAAGGAAAAAAATCGGAGAACTGTGACTGAATACAGCCATAACTTTTGATCCAAAAATCGTTGCTGGGCCTATAATGTACCAAATTGAAGCTCTTTTAGAGGTCTACAAATCTGACGGGGAGAAGCCCACCAACCAAATTTTTTAGGGCAAAATTCACTTGTTTTCATCAGTTTGGAGGAAAAAAATCGGAGAACTGTGACTGAATACGACCATAACTTTTGATCCAGAAATCATTACTGGGCTTATAATATACCAAATCGAAGCTCTTTTAGAGGTCTACAAATCTGGCGGGGCGAAGCCCACTAACCAAATCTTTTTGGTGAAAATTAACTGGTTTTCATCAGTTTCGGAGGAAAAAAATAGGAAAACTGTGACTGAATACGGCTATAACTTTTGATCTAGAAATCGTTGCTGGGCCTATAATATACCAAATCGAAGTTCTTTTAAAGCTCTACTAATCTGATGGGGTGAAGCCCGCCAACCCAAATTTTTAGGGCAAAATTCACTTGTCTTCATCAGTTTTGGTGGAAAAAATCGAGAATTGTGTGATGTAATCTGACCATAAATTTTGATTCGAAATCGGTCTTGGGCCTATAATATACCAAATCGAAGCTCTTTTGAAAGCTCTACAAATCAAGGGGTAAAACCACCAACCTAATTTTTTTTAAAGCTCTACAACCAAGGGCGAAAATTAACTTGTTTTCATCGGTTTTGGAGGAAAAAAATCGAGAAACAAAGAAATGAATACGGCCATAAGTTTTGATCCGTAAATCGTTCTTTGGGCCTATAATATGCCAAATCGAAGCTCTTTTAAAGCTCTACAAATTTAAAAAAAATCGGGTCGACCCCACCAAGTCAATTTTTTAAAGCAAAAATTCGATTCTTTTTTCATCAATTTTGGAGGAAAAAAAATCGGAGAAATCTGTGGATCAGATCACGGCCATAACTTTTGATCCGTAAATCGTTCTTTGGGCCTATAATATACCAAATCGAATCTCTTTTAAAGCTCTACAAATCTAAAGGGTCGACCCCACCAAGTCAATTTTTAGGGCAAAATTCACTTCTTTTCATCGCTTTTGGAGGAAAAAAAATCGGAGAATCTGGATGTGAATACGGCCATAACTTTGGATCCGAAAAATCGTTGCTTGGCCTATCATATACCAAATCGAAGCTTTTTAGAGGTCTACAAATGGGTGGGCGAAGCCTAATAACCATATTTTTTCATCGTTTTGGAGAAAAAAAATTAACTTGTTTTCATCGGTTTTCCGAGGAAAAAAAAATCGGAGAAAGCTCTAAAATTGTTGAATCTGCCATAACTTTTGATCCAGAAATCGTTGCTGGGCCTATAATATTCCAAATCGAAGCTCTTTTAAAGCTCTACAAATGTTGAAGGGCGAACCCCACCAACTCAATTTTTTAGGCAAAAATTCACTTGTTTTAATCAATTTTGGAGGAAAAAAATCAGAGAACTGTGACTGTATACGGCCATAGCTTTTGATCCATAAATCGTTGCTGGGCCTATAATATACCAACTCGAAGCACTTTTAAAGCCCTACAAATCTGACATGGCGAAGCCCACCAACCAAATTTTTTTCGCGAAAATTAACTGGTTTTCATCAGTTTTGGAGGAAAAAACTCGGAGAACTGTAACTGAATATGGCCATAACTTTTGATCCAGAAATCGTTGCTGGGCCTATAATATACGAAATCGAACCACTTTTAAAGCTCTACAACTGACGGGCGACGCCACACACCCAATTTTTTCCGGGCAAAATTCACTTGTTTTCATCGGTTTTGAGGAAAAAAAAGAAATCGAATCAGATTGAATAAGGCCATAACTTTTGATCCGTAAATCGTTCTTTGGGCCTATAATATACCAAAGCGAAGCTCTTTTAAAGCTCTACAAATGTGGCAGGGCGAACCCCACCAACTCAATTTTTTAGGCAAAAATTCACTTGTTTTCATCAATTTTGGAGGAAAAAAATCAGAGAACTGTGACTGTATACGGCTATAACTTTTGATCCAGAAATCGTTGCTGGGCCTATAATATACCAAATCGAATCTCTTTGAAAGCTCTACAAATCTAAAGGGTCGACGCCCACCAAGTCAATTTTTTACGGCAAAATTCGATTCTTTTCATCAGTTTTGGAGGAAAAAATCAGGGAACTGTGACAGAATACGGCCATAACTTTGGATCCAGAAATCGTTGCTTGGCCTATAATGTACTAAATCGAAGCTCTTTTAGAGCTCTACAAATCTAACGGGGCGAAGCCCACCAACCAAATTTTTTAGGGCAAAATTCACTTGTTTTCATCAAGTTTTGGAGGAAAAAAAATCGAGAACTGTGGATTGAAATCGACCATAACTTTGGATCCATAAATCGTTGCTTGGCCTATAATGTACCAAATCGAAGCTCTTTTAGAGCTCTACAAATCTGACGGGGCGAAGCCCACCAACCAAATTTTTTAGGGCAAAATTCACTTGTTTTCATCGGTTTTGGAGGAAAAAAATCGGAGAACTGTGACTGAATACAACCATAACTTTTGATCCAGAAATCATTACTTGGCCTATAATATACCAAATCGAAGCACTTTTAGAGGTCTACAAATCTGGAGGGGCAAAGCCCACTAAGCAAATATTTTTGGCGAAAATGAACTGGTTTTCATCTGTTTCGGAGGAAAAAAATCGGAGAACTGTGACTGAATACGGCCATAACTTTTGATCCAGAAATCGTTGCTGAGCGTATAATATACCAAATCGAAGCTCTTTTAAAGCTCTACAAATCTAAAGGGGCGACGCCCACCAACCCAATCTTTTAGGGCAACATTCGCTTGTTTTCATCAGTTTTGGAGGTAAAAAATCGGAGAACTGTGACTGAATACGGCCATAACTTTGGATCCAGAAATCGTTGCTTGGCCTATAATGTACAAAATCGAAGATCTTTTAGAGGCCTACAAATCTGACGGGGCGAAGCCCACCAACCAAATTTTTTAGGGCAAAATTCACTTGTTTTCATCAGTTTTGATGGAAAAAAATCGAAGAACTGTGACTGAATACAACCATAACTTTTGATCCAGAAATCATTACTTGGCCTATAATATACCAAATCGAAGCTCTTTTAGAGGTCTAAAAATCTGGTGGGGCAAAGCCCACTAACCAAATTTTTTTGGCGAAAATTCACTTGTTTTCATCAGTTTTGGGGGAAAAAATCGGATAACTGTGACTGTATACGGCCATAACTTTCGATGCAAAAATCGTTGCTGGGCCTATAATATACCAAATCGAAGCTCTTTTAAAGCTTTACAAATCTGACGGGGCGAAGCCCACTAATCCAATTTTTTAGGGCAAAATTCACTCGTTTTCATCAGTTTTGTTGGAAAAAAACCGGAGAACTGTGACTGAATAGGGCCATAACTTTTGATCCAAAAATCATTGCTGGGCCTATAATATACCAAATCGAAGCACTTTTAAGGCTCTACAAATCTGACGGGGCGAAGCCCACCAACACAATTTTTTAGGCCAAAAATCACTTGTTTTCATCAGTTTTGGAGGAAAAAAAATCGGTGAACTATGACTGAATACGACCGTAACTTTTGATCCAGAAATCATTATTGGGCTTATAATATACCAAATCGAAGCTCCTTTACAGCTCTACAAATCTAGCGGGGCGAAGCCCACCAACCTAATTTTTTTTGTGAAAATTAACTGGTTTGCATCAATTTTGGAGGAAAAAAATCAGAGAACTGTGACTGTATACGGCTATAACTTTTGATCCAGAAATCGTTGCTGGGCCTATAATATATGAAATCAAATCACTTTTAAAGCTCTACAAATCTGACGGGGTGAAGCCCACCAACCAAATTTTTTAGGGCAAAATTCACTTGTTTTCATCAGTTTTGGAGGAAAAAAATCGGAGAACTGTGACGGAATACGACCATAACTTTGGATCCATAAATCGTTGCTTGGCCTATAATGTACCAAATCGAAGCTCTTTTAGAGCTCTACAAATCTGACGGGGCGAAGCCCACCAACCAAATTTTTTAGGGCAAAATTCACTCGTTCTCATCGGTTTTGGAGGAAAAAAATCGGAGAACTGTGACTGAATACAACCATAACTTTTGATCGAGAAATTATTACTTGGCCTATAATATACCAAATCGAAGCTCTTTTAGAGGTCTACAAATCTGGTGGGGCAAAGCGCACTAAACAAATTTTTTTGGCGAAAATTAACTGGTTTTCATCAGTTTCGGAGGAAAAAAATCGGAGATCTGTGACTGAATACGGCCATAACATTTGATCCAGAAATCATTGCTGGGCCTATAATATACCAAATCGAAGCTATTTTAAAGCTCTACAAATGTGGCCGGGCAAACACCACCAACGAAATTTTTTAGGGCAAAATTCACTTGTTTTCATCAGTTTTGGAGGAAAAAAATCGGATAACTGTGACTGAATACGACCATAACTTTTGATCCAGAAATCATTACTGGGCCTATAAAATACCAAATCGAAGCTCTTTTAGAGGTCTACAAATCTGGTGGGGCGAAGCCCACTAACGAAATTTTTTTGGCAAAAATTAATTGGTTTTCATCAATTTCAGAGGAAAAAAACCGGAGAACTGTGACTGAATACGGCCATAACTTTTGATCCAGAAATCATAGCTGAGCCTATAATATACCAAGTCGAAGCTCTTTTAAAGCTCTACTAATTTGACGGGGCAAAGCCCACCAACCCAAAATTTTAGGGCAAAATTCACTTGGTTGAATCAGTTTTGGTGGAAAAAATCGGATGAACTGTGACTGAATAAAGCCATAAATTTTGATCCGTAAATCGGTCTTGGGCCTATATTATACCAAATCGAAGTTGCTTTTGAACCTCTAAAAATCTAGCGAGGTATAGCCCACCAACCTAATTTTTTTGGCGAAAATTAACTGGTTTTCATCTGTTTTGGAGGAAAAAAATCGGAGAGCTGTGAATGAATACGGCCATAACTTTTGATCCATAAATCGTTGCTGGGCCTATAATATACCAAATCGAAGCTCTTTTAAAGGTCTACAAAAGTGGCAGGGCGAACCCCACCAACTCAATTTTTTAGGCAAAGATTCACTTGTTTTCATCAATTTTGGAGGAAAAAAATCAGAGAACTGTGACTGTATACGGCCATAACTTTTGATCCAGAAATCGTTGCTGGGCCTATAATATATGAAATCAAATCACTTTTAAAGCTCTACAAATCTGACGGGGTGAAGCCCACCAACCAAATTTTTTAGGGCAAAATTCACTTGTTTTCATCAGTTTTGGAGGAAAAAAATCGGAGAACTGTGACGGAATACGGCCATAACTTTGGATCCAGAAATCGTTGCTTGGCCTATAATGTACCAAATCGAAGCTCTTTTAGAGCTCTACAAATCTGAAGGGGCGAAGCCCACCAACCAAATTTTTTAGGGCAAAATTCACTCGTTCTCATCAGTTTTGGAGGAAAAAAATCGGAGAACTGTGACTGAATACAACCATAACTTTTGATCGAGAAATTATTACTTGGCCTATAATATACCAAATCGAAGCTCTTTTAGAGGTCTACAAATCTGGTGGGGCAAAGCGCACTAAACAAATTTTTTTGGCGAAAATTAACTGGTTTTCATCAGTTTCGGAGGAAAAAAATCGGAGATCTGTGACTGAATACGGCCATAACATTTGATCCAGAAATCGTTGCTGGGCCTATAATATACCAAATCGAAGCTATTTTAAAGCTCTACAAAAGTGGCCGGGCAAACCCCACCAACGAAATTTTTTAGGGCAAAATTCACTTGTTTTCATCAGTTTTGGAGGAAAAAAATCGGATAACTGTGACTGAATACGAACATAACTTTTGATCCGTAAATCATTCTTTGGGCCTATAAAATACCAAATCGAAGCTCTTTTAGAGGTCTACAAATGTGGGGCGGCCCACTAACGAAATTTTTTTGGCAAAAATTAATTGGTTTTCATCAATTTCAGAGGAAAAAAACCGGAGAACTGTGACTGAATACGGCCATAACTTTTGATCCAGAAATCATAGCTGAGCCTATAATATACCAAGTCGAAGCTCTTTTAAAGCTCTACTAATTTGACGGGGCAAAGCCCACCAACCCAAAATTTTAGGGCAAAATTCACTTGGTTGAATCAGTTTTGGTGGAAAAAAATCAGTGAACTGTGACTGAATAAAGCCATAAATTTTGATCCAGAAATCGGTACTGGGCCTATATTATACCAAATCGAAGCTGTTTTGAACCTCTAAAAATCTAGCGAGGTATAGCCCACCAACCTAATTTTTTTGGCGAAAATTAACTGGTTTTCATCTGTTTTGGAGGAAAAAAATCGGAGAACTGTGAATGAATACGGCCATAACTTTTGATCCATAAATCGTTGCTGGGCCTATAATATACCAAATCGAAGCTCTTTTAAAGGTCTACAAATGTGGCAGGGCGAACCCCACCAACTCAATTTTTTAGGCAAAGATTCACTTGTTTTCATCAATTTTGGAGGAAAAAAATCAGAGAACTGTGACTGTATACGGCCATAACTTTTGATCCAGAAATCGTTGCTGGGCCTATAATATATGAAATCGAATCACTTTTAAAGCTCTACAAATCTGACGGGGTGAAGCCCACCAACCAAATTTTTTAGGGCAAAATTCACTTGTTTTCATCAGTTTTGGAGGAAAAAAATCAGAGAACTGTGACGGAATACGGCCATAACTTTGGATCCAGAAATCGTTGCTTGGCCTATAATGTACCAAATCGAAGCACTTTTAGAGCTCTACAAATCTGACGGGGCGAAGCCCACCAACCAAATTTTTTAGGGCAAAATTCACTCGTTCTCATCAGTTTTGGAGGAAAAAAATCAGAGAACTGTGACTGAATACAACCATAACTTTTGATCGAGAAATTATTACTTGGCCTATAATATACCAAATCGAAGCTCTTTTAGAGGTCTACAAATCTGGTGGGGCAAAGCGCACTAAATAAATTTTTTTGGCGAAAATTAACTGGTTTTCATCAGTTTCGGAGGAAAAAAATCGGAGATCTGTGACTGAATACGGCCATAACATTTGATCCAGAAATCGTTGCTGGGCCTATAATATACCAAATCGAAGCTATTTTAAAGCTCTACAAATGTGGCCGGGCAAACCCCACCAACGAAATTTTTTAGGGCAAAATTCACTTGTTTTCATCAGTTTTGGAGGAAAAAAATCGGATAACTGTGACTGAATACGACCATAACTTTTGATCCAGAAATCATTACTGGGCCTATAAAATACCAAATCGAAGCTCTTTTAGAGGTCTACAAATCTGGTGGGGCGAAGCCCACTAACAAAATTTTTTTGGCAAAAATTAATTGGTTTTCATCAATTTCAGAGGAAAAAAACTGGAGAACTGTGACTGAATACGGCAATAACTTTTGATCCAGAAATCATAGCTGAGCCTATAATATACCAAGTCGAAGCTCTTTTAAAGCTCTACTAATTTGACGGGGCAAAGCCCACCAACCCAAAATTTTAGGGCAAAATTCACTTGGTTGAATCAGTTTTGGTGGAAAAAAAATCAGTGAACTGTGACTGAATAAAGCCATAAATTTTGATCCAGAAATCGGTACTGGGCCTATATTATACCAAATCGAAGCTGTTTTGAACCTCTAAAAATCTAGCGAGGTATAGCCCACCAACCTAATTTTTTTTTGCGAAAATTAACTGGTTTTCATCTGTTTTGGAGGAAAAAAATCGGAGAACTGTGAATGAATACGGCCATATTTTTTGATCCATAAATCGTTGCTGGGCCTATAATATACCAAATCGAAGCTCTTTTAAAGGTCTACAAATGTGGCAGGGCGAACCCCACCAACTCAATTTTTTAGGCAAAGATTCACTTGTTTTCATCAATTTTGGAGGAAAAAAATCAGAGAACTGTGACTGTATACGGCCATAACTTTTGATCCAGAAATCGTTGCTGGGCCTATAATATATGAAATCGAATCACTTTTAAAGTTCTACAAATCTGACGGGGTGAAGCCCACCAACCAAATTTTTTAGGGCAAAATTCACTTGTTTTCATCAGTTTTGGGGGAAAAAAATGGTAGAACTGTGACTGAATACGGCCATAACTTTTGATCCAGAAATCGTGGTTGGGCCTATAATGTACCAAATCGAAGCTCTTTTAAAGCTCTACAAATCTGATGGGGCGAAGCCCACCAACCCAAATTTTTAGGGCAAAATTCACTTGTTTTCATCAGTTTTGGTGGAAAAAAATCAGTGAACTGTGACTGAATACAGCCATAAATTTTGATCCAAAAATCGGTACTGGGCCTAAAATATACCAAATCGAAGCTATTTTGAAGCTCTGCAAATCTAGCGGGGTAAAGCCCACCAACCTAATTTTTTTGGCAAAAATTAACTTGTTTTCATCTGTTTTGGAGGAAAAAAATAAGAGAACTGTGAAAGAATACGGCCATAACTTTTGATCCAGAAATCGTTGCTGGGCCTATAATATACAAAATCGAATCACTTTTAAAGCTCTACAAATCTAACGGGGTGGCGCCCGGAAACCCAATTTTTTAGGGCAAAATTCACTTGTTTTCATCAGTTTTGGAGGAAAAAAATCCAAGAACTGTGACTGAATACGACCATAACTTTTGATCCAGAAATCGTTGCTGGGCCTATAATGTACCAAATCGAAGCTCTTTTAAACCTCTACAAATCTGACGGGTGAAGCCCACCAACCAAATTTTTTAGGGCAAAATGCACTTGTTTTCATCAGTTTTGGAGGAAAAAAATCGTAGAACTGTGACTGTATACGGCCATAACTTTTGATCCAGAAATCGTTGCTGGGCCTATAATATATGAAATCGAAGCTCTTTTAAAGCTCTACAAATCTGAGGGGGCGACGCCCACTAACCCAATTTTTTAGGGCAAAATTCACTTGTCTTCATCAGTTTTGGAGGAAAAAAATGGTAGAACTGTGACTGAATACGGCCATAACTTTTGATCCATAAATCGTGGCTGGGCCTATAATGTACCAAATCGAAGCTCTTTTAAAGCTCTACAAATCTGACGGGGCGAAGCCTACCAACCCAAATTTTTAGGGCAAAATTCACTTGTTTTCATCAGTTTTGGTGGAAAAAAATAAGTGAACTGTGACTGAATACAGCCATAAATTTTGATCCAAAAATCGGTACTGGGCCTAAAATATACCAAATCGAAGCTATTTTGAAGCTCTGCAAATCTGGCGGGGTAAAGCCCACCAACCTAATTTTTTTGACGAAAATTAACTTGTTTTCATCAGTTTTGGAGGAAAAAAATCAGACAACTGTGAAAGAATACGGCCATAACTTTTGATCCAGAAATCGTTGCTGGGCCTATAATATACCAAATCGAAGCTCTTTTAAAGCTCAACAAATTTGATGGGGCGACACCCACCAACCCAATTTTTTAGGCCCAAATTCACTTGTTTTCATCAGTTTTGGAGGAAAAAATTCGGAGAACTGTGACTGAATACGGCCATAACTTTCGATCCAGAAATCGTAGCTGGCCCTATAATATACCAAATCGAAGCACTTTTAAAGCTCTATAAACATAAAGGGGCGACGTCCACCAACCCAATTTTGTTGGGAAAAATTCACTTGTTTTCATCAGTTTCGGAGGAAAAAAATCGGAGAACTGTGACTGTATACGGCCATAACTTTCGATCCAGAAATCGTTGATCGGCCTATAATAAACCAAATCGAAGCTCTTTTAAAGCTTTACAAATCTGACGGTGCCACGCCCACCAACCCAATTTTTTAGGGCAAAATTCACTTGTTTTCATCAGTTTTGGAGGAAAAAAAACAGATAACTGTGACTGTATACGGCCAAAACTTTCGATCAAAAAATCGTTGCTGGGCCTATAATATACCAAATCGAAGCTCTTTTGAAGCTCTACTAATCTGACGGGGCGAAGCCCACAAACCCAATTTTTTACGCCAAAATTCACTTGTTTTCATCAATTTTGGAGGAAAAAAAATCAGAGAACTGTGACTGAATACGACCATAACTTTAGATCCAGAAATCATTACTGGGCCTATAATATACCAAATCGAAGCTCTTTTAAACCTTTACAAAGCTGACGGGGCGAAGCCCACCAACCAAATTTTTTAGGGCAAAATGCACTTGTTTTCATCAGTTTTGGAGGAAAAAATCGTAGAACTGTGACTGTATACGGCCATAACTTTTGATCCAGAAATCGTTGCTGGGCCTATAATATACGAAATCGAAGCTCTTTTAAACCTCTACAACTCGACGGGCGGCCATAAATTTTTAGGGCAAAAATTCAGTTGTTTTCATCGGTTTTGGAGGAAAAAAACTAGAACTAATATACCATAAATTTTGATCCGAAAATCAATTCTTTGGGCCTATAATATACCAAATCGAAGCTCTGTTAATGCTCTACAAATCTGAGGGGGCGAAGCACACCAACCTAATTTTTTGGGCCAAAATTCACTTGTTTTAATCAGTTTTGGAGGAAAAACAATCGGAGAACTATGACTGAATACAACCATAACTTTTGATCCAGAAATCATTACTGGGCCTATAATACACCAAATCGAAACTCTTTTAAAGCTTTAAAAATCTGGCGAGGCGAAGCCCACCAACCTAATTTTTTTCGTGAAAATTAACTGGTTTTCATCAGTTTTGGAGGAAAAAAAAATCGGAGAATCAGGATTGAATCTGACCATAACTTTCGATCCGTAAATCGTTCTGGGCCTATAATATACCAAATCAAAGCACTTTTAAAGCTCTACAAATGTGGCAGGGCGAACCCCACCAACTCAATTTTTGAGGCATAAGTTCACTTGTTTTCATCAATTTTGGAGGAAAAAAATCAGAGAACTGTGACTGTATACGGCTATAACTTTTGATCCAGAAATCGTTGCTGGGCCTATAATATACCAAATCGAAGCTCTTTTAAAGCTCTACAAATCTAAAGGGGCGACGCCCACCAACCAAATTTGTTAGGGCAAAATTCACTTGTTTTCATCAGTTTTGGGGGAAAAAATCGGATAACTGTGACTGTATACGGCCATAACTTTCGATCCAAAAATCGTTGCTGGGCCTATAATATACCAAATCGAAGCTCTTTTAAACCTCTAGAAATCTGAAGGGGCGTTGCCCACTCACCCAATTTTTTAGGGCAAAATTCAGTTGTTTTCATCAGTTTTGGAGGAAAAAAACCAAAGAACTGTGACTGAATACGGCCATAAATTTTGATCCAGAAATCGTTGCTGGGCCTATAATATACCAAATCGAAGCTTTGTTAAAGCTCTACAAATCTGACGGGGCGAAGCACACCAACCTAATTTTTTGGGCCAAAATTCACTTGTTTTAATCAGTTTTGGAGGAAAAACAATCGGAGAACTGTGACTGAATATAACCATAACTTTTGATCCAGAAATCATTACTGGGCCTATAATACACCAAATCGAAACTCTTTTAAAGCTTTAAAAATCTGGCGGGGCGAAGCCCATGATGACGAGTATTTTTACCAACAAATCAAGTACTTTTAAGCTTGAATATTTGTAAGTTTTCAAGCATTTTTGTTAGTTTAATGTCTTTTGTGGGTTTTTTTTATAGGAGTTATAAATAAATGCGAACTTGGATGATTTTGCATGAAGCAAAGAAGAATATTTGCCCAACTTGTGAATCAATGGCAAGAGGAGACAAAAGAGGATTTTAAGGCACCAAAGAGGAGGCTTCGAATGCAAAAAAAAAGGCTGCAGCGCACCATTTTGGGCTCTGAGCAAAGAAACGGAAAACAAAAAGTCCAGAGAGAAAAGGAGGCGCAGGCAAATAAAGTAAAGTGGGCTGCAGCAAACTAAAGTGGGCTGCAGCGCACCAAAACCCCGCCCAGCCCAAAAATGCGCGCTGCAACAGACTAGAGGGCTGCAGCGCCCCAAAACGTGCCCAGTGGCTGGACACGCTACCGCTGCAGCGTGTCCAAGGGCGCTGCAGCCAGCGCAAAAGGGGCCAGGAATGTGTCCCACGCACTGCTGCAATACGCCCTAAATGCGCTTGCAGCGCGTCTCAGCCCCCCTTGAACAAATCCCTCTTCAAAAATGCGCGCGCTGCAGCGCGTTTTCACGGGTCTGCAAGGCAGCAAACTAAATCCCTAGCTCCAAAATGTTGTAGTATAAAAGGAAAGAGATGCCATTTGAAAAGGGAGCCGGAAAAGTGAAGAAAACATCAAAAGGAGGCGAAATCCTTCATCTTGGAGGTCCTTGGAAGCTCTTCAATGGATATTGGGTTTTATCTTCCTTCATCTATTTTTCCATGTTGAGCTAGACATTAAATCTAGGACTTGATGTAGTTTTATTTGAACTATGTTTTGAATATTTTATGGATTGTTAATTTAATTTCATTTTTCAATTCATTTATGTTTCTCTATGCTTAATGCTTTTAATTTATTTGGACAATGAGTTAGATGATTTTTAGATTGCGAATTTGATGCTCGGGAGAGATTGAATTCTTTATCTAGATTCGAGAAGCATAGTCTAGGTTGTTGTGAGACCGGGGGAGGAGACCAACGCTTAGATAATCAAATTAGGATTTAGGTTGTTTTGAGGCCGGGAGGCGATCGACATTCCTATTTTCTAATCACAAAGGCGAAGCTTAATTTGTGTTTAAATATTCATTTCGAATAGGGATATTGTTTTGGGTATTTAAATGCAATTTCTTGTGAGGCACTCGGGAGAGGTTGCAAGATGAAATTAGAGCCTTGATTAATGAATTGAATGGAATTGATTAGCGATTACATAATAGGATGAACATAGGAATAATAAAGTGAAATCAAGTTCCTAGACCATTTGTGTATAGATACTTTATTTTCTTATTTTCATATTTATTTTGTTTTATTTTCTTAATTGTCATTTTATTAGGTTGCCTAGATAAAGTCAAGTTACAATACTTGCGGTACTTAATGGCAACTCTAAACCCAATCCCTGTGGAGACGATACTCACTCACCTTATACTCAAAACTTGACACCGTACGCTTGCGGAAATTTAATATACAAAACTTAATTCGCATCAAGTTTTTGGCGCCGTTGCCGGGGATTGGAATTTGAAATTGTTGTTAATATTGTGAGTACATAACTTGATTTTAATTTAGGCTTTTATTTTTCATCTTTAATCTTTTGTTTTATTTTTGTTTTCTCTTGTTTTACGAGGTACTTGGAGATGGCTGATCGACAAGTCCTCTTAAGATTTGCTCAACGAGACTCCGAGCCATTTTTTAGTGCTTGGGAGAGATTCAAGGAACTGCTCATTCAGTGTCCCCACCATGGTTTCCCGAGGGAGGTGCAACTACGAATCTTCCTCGACGGGTTAGATGTCAAGAACAAGAATGTGGGTGGAAAGAGGAAATGGTACCACCTCTTTTCACCAACTATCCGCGGATGAAGCTTATTGGTTGTTGGAAGACATGGCCGATGTTAACTATCGGTATTGGAGGTATTCAACAAACCACCACGGTTTTGAGGATAGCTCCAACAATTCGGAACCACGACTTGACACCCCCCGTCACCAAGAGGAGTCTTCTACCTCACTTGAAGACCTTGTCGCCCAATTTTCGGAGGAGACAAGACTCCGAATAGAGAAGGTAGAGAGGATGGAGGTGCTCGACCAACTTCACGAGGAAATGGAGACAAATCTAGCGGAGTTGTTTAGGTTGATGCTAATTCCAGATGAATCTGCTAACGCCATGAATAGGGAACCACAAGAGGAGGAATGGGAGTTATTTGAAGATGACTCTTTGAGAGAGGAGGAGACTCAACAATTGGTTGGTGAAGAATTTCAAGAAGAAATCAATGAGTCTCCGTCCCTCGAGATCCCCATTGTCGTGCCGCCCCCGGTTGAGAAAGATCACTTCTACGAAGACCCAATGTGGCCGGCAATTCCTCCACCATCTCGAGCGCTGTTCTTCCTTGCCAACCAAGCCCATATGCCAGCGCCGAGTCAAGTTGAGCAAATTGTCCGAAAACCGCCAAATCTCGCCAAGCTTGAGGGTGTAAAGAATCAAGACCCATACGTTGTGTTGTATGACACGTACTATGGGCGAAAGCCACTCTTTGATGAGTTGGCTCGGCATAAGAATAATTGACCCTAAAGACGCAATTTATGGAGGAGAGCGCCGCCCCAACTCAAGTTATGTCATCATGCCCGGTGCATCATCGCCAACCATACTAGGAGGCGAGATTGTCTCACCTCCCCACACGTGTTCTTATTCCCTTGTACTTAATTTTAATGATTGCTTGATTTTGAGTTTGGGGTGAGACACTTTGTGGTTGATTTTAGTGGATTTTGAGCATTACTTGTGACTTGGTTGTTATGACTTGTCTCCATTGAGTTATGTTCTTTTGGCCATGTTTTTACCTTTTTTCATTTAGGTTGTTTGAATAAATTGTGAGTTTTGTTGAGATGAAATGACTAGATAATAATGGTGTGTATAGTCACTTGATGCCTTCCTAGGTCTTTTGAAATGTATTTCATTGAGATTTCTGTGTGCTTGACTCGCATTGATTGAATTTCACTCTTGACTCTCTACTTTTGAGCACCATGAATCATGATCACTTGACCTGTTGAGCATTTGGAGAACATTTATGTGCATTAGGTAGACTTTGATATCTCATGAACACTAGAACCCATTTGAAACTTGAGACGAAATTGTCGGTTTAGTGTCATTGGAGAGATGATTAAGGCATTTTATTTGGATCGATTGGGCCTTTGAAGCTAACCCTTGAAAAGAAAATTCATCATTTGTTTACCCCTTTGAGCCATATTGCTTACTTCATTCATCACCCATGTTTGTACATCCAAACCACCAAATGCACTTTCACTTCCTAAACCCATCACTAATAGGCATGATTGCATTAAACGCGAAGATTGAGAGTGAATGTGGGTTATGTTTGGGAAATCATTACTGGATTGGCTTGTGATGTTAGTTTTTTTTTCCTCATTAAAAAAAAAAAAAAAAAAAAGAAAAGAAAAAAAATATAAAAAGAAAAAAAAAATATAGAAATTAGAAAAAAAGTCAATTGAATGAGGAATTGAGTTACCATTTCCATTTCTTTACAACATTGGGGACAATGTTGAGTTTGAGTTTGGGGGTGTGGGCTTTATTTCTCAAATTTTTGTGGTTTTTATTTTTTATTTTTTATTTTTTTTTTGGTTCGATTGAAAGCGAATGTATGCTGAAAAGAGGAGTCGGTGAAATTTTTTCTTTTCTTTTCTTGGAAACCATTGAGATCCATGAGTTGTGATACATGCCTAGGGTGATTTGAGCCTAAAAATTCTAATCTCATCCACCTTTTACCCTAGCCATACATTACAACCCTCAAAAGTCCTTTTGATCTTCAATGACAAGTGAACCTTTATTAGTGGAGAGTGACACAAAAATGGGCCTATGGTAGTTCTTATTAAGATATCACTTATAGTCTCCTTGGCTCATAGGTCTATCCGGATCTTATTTGGTTGATTGAGATTGATTGTGCACACACTTACACTTTGAGAGTCTTGAGTGGAGTGAAATTGATGCTTGATGTTGAAATTCTAGATAATCTCAATGTTTGCATTTCCTTTGAGCTTAGAGCATTATGTGACTTTGAAGATACATGCACAGTTGTTGACTCAATACAAAACTCACACTTTCTTTTTCATTTGTGTCAAAGTACTTGATTTGTGTTTTCTTTTTCTTTCTTTTCTTTTTTTGCTTGAGGACAAGCAAATGTTTGAGTTTGGGGTATTTGATGACGAGTATTTTTACCAACAAATCAAGTACTTTTAAGCTTGAATATTTGTAAGTTTTCAAGCATTTTTGTTAGTTTAATGTCTTTTGTGGGTTTTTTTTTATAGGAGTTATAAATAAATGCGAACTTGGATGATTTTGCATGAAGCAAGAAGAATATTTGCCCAACTTGTGAATCAATGGCAAGAGGAGACAAAAGAGGATTTTAAGGCACAAAAGAGGAGGTTCAATGCAAAAAAGCAGGCTGCAGCGCACCATTTTGGGCTACAACGCCAAGAACGGAAAACAAAAAGTCCAGAGAGAAAAAGGAGGCGCAGGCTGCAGCGCACCAAAGTGGGCTGCAGCGCACCAAAAACCTGCCCAGTCCAAAAAATGCGCGCTGCAGCAGCGACTAGAGGGGCTGCAGCGCGCCCAAAACGTGCCCAGTGGCTGGACACGCGCCAGCTGGGCATGTCCAGGGCGCTGCAGCGCGCCAAAAAGGGCCAGGAATGTGTCCTCCGCGCAGCAGCGCCAAAATGCTGCAGCAGCCTCAGCCCCTCTGCAACAAAATCCTCTTCAAAAATGTGTGCTGCAGCCACGCCACGTGGCTGCAGCGCAACTAAATCCCTAGCTCCAAAATGTTGTAGTATAAAAGGAAAGAGATGCCATTTGAAAAGGGAGCCGGAAAAGTGAAGAAAACATCAAAAGGAGGCCGAAATCCTTCATCTTGGAGGTCCTTGGAAGCTCTTCAATGGATATTGGGTTTTATCTTCTTTCATCTATTTTTCCATGTTGAGCTAGACATTAAATCTAGGACTTGATGTAGTTTTATTTGAACTATGTTTTGAATATTTTATGGATTGTTAATTTAATTTCATTTTTCAATTCATTTATGTTTCTCTATGCTTAATGCTTTTAATTTATTTGGACAATGAGTTAGATGATTTTTAGATTGCGAATTTGATGCTCGGGAGAGATTGAATTCTTTATCTAGATTCGAGAAGCATAGTCTAGGTTGTTGTGAGACCGGGAGAGACCAACGCTTAGATAATCAAATTAGGATTTAGGTTGTTTTGAGGCCGGGAGGCGATCGACATTCCTATTTTCTAATCACAAAGGCGAAGCTTAATTTGTGTTTAAATGTTCATTTCGAATAGGGATATTGTTTTGGGTATTTAAATGCAATTTCTTGTGAGGCACTCGGGAGAGGTTGCAAGATGAAATTAGAGCCTTGATTAATGAATTGAATGGAATTGATTAGCGATTACATAATAGGATGAACATAGGAATAATAAAGTGAAATCAAGTTCCTAGACCATTTGTGTATAGATACTTTATTTTCTTATTTTCATATTTATTTTGTTTTATTTTCTTAATTGTCATTTTATTAGGTTGCCTAGATAAAGTCAAGTTACAATACTTGCGGTACTTAATGGCAATTCTAAACCCAATCCCTGTGGAGACGATACTCACTCACCTTATACTCAAAACTTGACACCGTACGCTTGCGGAAATTTAATATACAAAACTTAATTCGCATCAGCCCACCAACCTAATTTTTTTCGCGAAAATTAACTGGTTTTCATCAGTTTTGGAGGAAAAAAATCAGAGAACTGTGACTGAATACGGCCATAACTTTCGATCCAGAAATCGTTGCTGGGCCTATAACATACCAAATCGAAGCACTTTTAAAGCTCTACAAATGAGGCAGGGCGAACCCCACCAACTAAATTTTTGAGGCATAAATTCACTTGTTTTCATCAATTTTGGAGGAAAAAAATCAGAGAACTGTGACTGTATACGGCTATAACTTTTGATCCAAAAATCGTTGCTGGGCCTATAATATACCAAATCGAAGCTCTTTTAAAGCTCTACAAACCTAAATGGGCGACGCCCACCAACCAAATTTTTTAGGGCAAAATTCACTTGTTTTCATCAGTTTTGGGGGAAAAAAATCGGATAACTGTGACTGTATACGGCCATAACTTTCGATCCAAAAATCGTTGTTGGGCCTATAATATACCAAATCGAAGCTCTTTTAAAGCTCTACAAATCTAATGGGGCGACGCCCACTAACCCAATTTTTTAGGGCAAAATTCACTCGTTTTCATCAGTTTTGGAGGAAAAAAACCGGAGAACTGTGACTGAATACGGCCATAACTTTTGATCCAGAAATCGTTGCTGGGCCTATAATATACCAAATCGAAGCTCTTTTAATGCTATACAAATCTGTCAGTGCGAAGTCCACCAACCTAATTTTTTTCGCAAAAATTAACTGGTTTTCATCAGTTTTTTAGGAAAAAAATCGGAGAACCGTGAATGAATATAGCCATAACTTTTGATCCAGAAATCGTTGCTGGGCCTATAATATACCAAATCGAAGCACTTTTAAAGTTCTACAAATGGGGTAGGGCGAACCCCACCAACTCAATTTTTTAGGCAAAAATTCACTAGTTTTCATCAGTTTTGAAGGAAAAAAATCGGAGAACTGTCACTGAATACGGCCATAACTTTGGATCCAGAAATCGTTGCTTGGCCTATAATGTACCAAATCGAAGCTCTTTTAGAGCTCTACAAATCTGACGGGGCGAAGCTCACCAACCAAATTTTTTAGGGCAAAATACACTTGTTTTCATCAGTTTTGGAGGAAAAAAATCGGAGAACTGTGACTGAATACGACCATAACTTTAGATCCAGAAATCATTACTGGGCCTATAATATACCAAATCGAAGCTCTTTTAAACCTCTACAAATCTGACGGGGCGAAGCCCACCAACCAAATTTTTTAGGGCAAAATGCACTTGTTTTCATCAGTTTTGGAGGAAAAAAATCGTAGAACTGTGACTGTATACGGCCATAACTTTTGATCCAGAAATCGTTGCTGGGCCTATAATATACGAAATCGAAGCTCTTTTAAACCTCTACAAATCTGACGGGGCGACGCCCACTCACCCAATTTTTTAGGGCAAAATTCAGTTGTTTTCATCAGTTTTGGAGGAAAAAAACTAGAGAACTGTGACTGAATACGGCCATAAATTTTGATCCAGAAATCGTTGCTGGGCCTATAATATACCAAATCGAAGCTCTGTTAAAGCTCTACAAATCTGAGGGGGCGAAGCACACCAACCTAATTTTTTGGGCCAAAATTCACTTGTTTTAATCAGTTTTGGAGGAAAAACAATCGGAGAACTGTGACTGAATATAACCATAACTTTTGATCCAGAACTGATTACTGGGCCTATAATACACCAAATCGAAACTCTTTTAAAGCTTTAAAAATCTGGCGGGGCGAAGCCCACCAACCTAATTTTTTTCGTGAAAATTAACTGGTTTTCATCAGTTTTGGAGGAAAAAAATCGGAGAACTATGACTGAATACGGCCATAACTTTCGATCCAGAAATCGTTGCTGGGCCTATAATATACCAAATCGAAGCACTTTTAAAGCTCTACAAATGTGGCAGGGCGAACCCCACCAACTCAATTTTTGAGGCATAAATTCACTTGTTTTCATCAATTTTTGAGGAAAAAAATCAGAGAACTGTGACTGTATATGGCTATAACTTTTGATCCAGAAATCGTTGCTGGGCCTATAATATACCAAATCGAAGCTCTTTTAAAGCTCTACAAATCTAAAGGGGCGACTTCTGTCAGCCAGAAGTCACACTTCTCCTTCTTCGCATACAACTGGTGTTCTCGAAGGGTCTGAAGAACAACTCTAAGGTGATGCACATGTTCTTCCCAAGTCTTCGAGTAAACCAGTATGTCGTCAATGAAGACGATCACAAACCGATCCAAGTACAGCCGGAAAACCCGATTCATCAAATCCATGAATGCAGCAGGGGCATTGGTCAACCCAAACGGCATTACCAGAAACTCGAAGTGCCCATACCGAGTTCTGAAAGCAGTCTTCGGAACATCTTCCTCCCTGATTTTCAACTGATGGTACCCAGATCTCAAGTCAATCTTAAAGTAGAACTGTGATCCACCCAACTGATCGAACAATTCATCGATCCTCGGCAATGGGTACTTATTCTTCACAGTTACCCTGTTCAATTGTCGATAGTCAATGCACAACCGAAGAGATCCGTCGTGCTTTTTCACAAATAACACCGGTGCACCCCAAGGGGAAGTACTATTCCGGATATACCCTTCTCCGCCACTCTTCAAGTCTGTGTTCTTAATTCCTTCATCTCCGCTTGAGCCATCCGGTATGGAGGAATGGAAATAGGTGCCGTTCCCCGAACCAAATCAATACTGAATTTAATCTCCCTATCCGGTGGTAAACTAGGTAGCTCATCGGGAAATACATCGTAAACTCATCCACTCTGAGGATTCCCGCACTATCTCCGCTCACTTCAGTTTCACCTTCTATGGCAAGAAGGGAAAAGAAATGTCTAGATTCTTCCGTCCCCAACGCTTGTGCTTCAACATCGTTCTTCCAGGCCGGGTTCATATCTCGCACGATACACGATCACCGCTCCCGACTCGGTCATCAGGGTCACTCTCCTATGGTAGCAATCAATAACTGCTCCGTATTTTGACAACCAATCCATTCCGAGTACCACATCAAACAGGCTCACCAGAAGGATAATCAGATCCGCTCTCAATCGCTCACCCCCAATTTTGACTTCACACGATCTACACACACTCATTACCTCCACACATCCCAGTGGGGAGTTCAAAGTCATCGGGACTTCTAAATTCTCACTCTTCAGTTTCAAAGTCCGAACAAAAGAACTGGATACAAATGAGTGTGTGGCACCTGTATCAAACAACACGTGAGCAAAAGAATGAGAGATTAGAATCATACCCTCAACCACCGCGTTGCTGGTCTGACCTCCAGAGCTGCCTCTTGCCAGGGTATAAGCTTGTCCCTGTACTTTTCCCTTCCCTCTGTCACCAACATTAGGCCACTGAGCCGGAGGCCTATACTGTTGTGGTGGAAGTGGTTGTGCCGGTCTCGGTGCTTGAGGCTGGAACCCGTATCTTTGAGGCGTCGATGGTCGGGCGCAGGAGGGTATGGCATCTGTTGCGGCCAATATGGCGGCATGTACTGTGGCGGCCCTTCTTGACTATAGGAAGCGTCACTTTGGGCTTGTTGAGCTGGCGGCCGATTAGGAAAATTCCTCCTAATATGGCCCACCTGCCCACAATGGTGACACTTGGGCCCGTACGGAGCATTTATGTCACTCCCAGAAGAACTACTGCCACCACTTGTCATTTCTTAATTGCGGTTTCTTCTACCACTCCACCGTGGTCCACCGAAAATGAAGGTCTACTGAAAAACAGAGGGTCTACCAGAGAGACAGAGACCCGACACCTTCTTCTTCTTTACTTTTACGATAGGCCAGGTTATCCTGTTCCACCCTTGTAGCAGCAGCTACTAAATCCCGAAAGTTCCGAAGTCTTAGAGCCACCAAGGATCTCCTCACAGAGTTCTTGAGGCCCCTCTCAAACTGGAGACATCTCATGTGTTCAAACTCCACTAGAGATGGCGCAAACCGGGATAGATCATTAAACCTAGTGATGCAAATTTAATTTTTTAGTATAATAAATTTCCGCAAGCGTACGGTGTCAAGTTTTGAGTATAAGGTGAGTGAGTATCGTCTCCACAGGGATTGGGTTTAGAATTGCCATTAAGTACCGCAATTATTGTAACTTGACTTTATCTAGGCAACCTAATAAAATGACAACTAAGAAAATAAAACAAAATAAATATGAAAATAAGAAAATAAAGTATCTATACACAAATGGTCTAGGGACTTGATTTCGCTTTATTATTCCTATGTTCATCCTATTATGTAATCGCTAATCAATTCCATTCAATTCATTAATCAAGGCTCTAATTTCATCTTGCAACCTCTCCCGAGTGCCTCACAAGAAATTGCATTTAAATACCCAAAACAATATCCCTATTCGAAATGAACATTTAAACACAAATTAAGCTTCGCCTTTGTGATTAGAAAATAGGAATGTCGATCGCCTCCCGGCCTCAAAACAACCTAAATCCTAATTTGATTATCTAAGCGTTGGTCTCATCCCGGTCTCACAACAACCTAGACTATGCTTCTCGAATCTAGATAAAGAATTCAATCTCTCCCGAGCATCAAATTCGCAATCTAAAAATCATCTAACTCATTGTCCAAATAAATTAAAAGCATTAAGCATAGAGAAACATAAATGAATTGAAAAATGAAATTAAATTAACAATCCATAAAATATTCAAAACATAGTTCAAATAAAACTACATCAAGTCCTAGATTTAATGTCTAGCTCAACATGGAAAAATAGATGAAAGAAGATAAAACCCAATATCCATTGAAGAGCTTCCAAGGACCTCCAAGATGAAGGATTTCGGCCTCCTTTTGATGTTTTCTTCACTTTTCCGGGCTCCCTTTTCAAATGGCATCTCTTTCCTTTTATACTACAACATTTTGGAGCTAGGGATTTAGTTGCGCGCTGCAGCCCACGTGAAAACGCACTGCGCGCATTTTTAAAGAGGGATTTTGTTCGCAGGGGGCTGAGACGCGGCTGCAGCGCATTTTTGGGCGAGCTGCAGCACGTGGGACACATTCCTGGCCCCTTTTGGCGCACTGCAGCGTGTCCAGCCACTGGGCACGTTTTGGGCGCTGCTTGCAGCCCTCTAGTCTTGCTGCAGCGCATTTTGGAGTCAAGGTGTTTTAGTGCGCTGCAGCCTGCGTCTCCTTTTCTCTCTGGACTTTTTGTTTTCCGTTCTTGTTTGTAGCCCAAAATGGTGCTTATTGCACCTGCGTTTTTTTTGCATTCAAGCCTCCTCTTTTGTGCCTTAAAATCCTCTTTTGTCTCCTCTTGCCATTGATTCACAAGTTGGGCAAATATTCTTCTTTGCTTCATGCAAAATCATCCAAGTTCGCATTTATTTATAACTCCTATAAAAAAAAGACACAAAAGACATTAAACTAACAAAAATGCTTGAAAACTTACAAATATTCAAGCTTAAAAGTACTTGATTTGTTGGTAAAAATACTCGTCATCAAATACCCCCAAACTCAAACATTTGCTTGTCCTCAAGCAAAAGAAAAGAAAGAAAAAGAAAACACAAATCAAGTACTTTGACACAAATGAAAAAGAAAGTGTGAGTTTTGTATTGAGTCAACAACTGTGCATGTATCTTCAAAGTCACATAATGCTCTAAGCTCAAAGGAAATGCAAACATTGAGATTATCTAGAATTTCAACATCAAGCATCAATTTCACTCCACTCAAGACTCTCAAAGTGTAAGTGTGTGCACAATCAATCTCAATCAACCAAATAAGATCCGGATAGACCTATGAGCCAAGGAGACTATAAGTGATATCTTAATAAGAACTACCATAGGCCCATTTTTTGTGTTACTCTCCACTAATAAAGGTTCACTTGTCATTGAAGATCAAAAGGACTTTTGAGGGTTGTAATGTATGGCTAGGGTAAAAGGTGGATGAGATTAGAATTTTTAGGCTCAAATCACCCTAGGCATGTATCACAACTCATGGATCTCAATGGTTTCCAAGAAAAGAAAAGAAAAAATTTCACCGACTCCTCTTTTTTCAAAGATACATTCGCTTTCAATCGAACCCAAAAAAAAAAAAAAAAATAAAAATAAAAACCACAAAAATTTGAGAAATAAAGCCCACACCCCAAACTCAAACTCAACATTGTCCCCAATGTTGTAAAGAAATGGAAATGGTAACTCAATTCCTCATTCAATTGACTTTTTTTAATTTCTATATTTTTTTTTTTTTTTTATTTTTTTTTTTTTCTTTTCTTTCTTTTTTTTTTTTAATGAGGAAAAAAAAAATAACATCACAAGCCAATCCAATAATGATTTCCCAAACATAACCCACATTCACTCTCAATCTTCGCGTTTAATGCAATCATGCCTATTAGTGATGGGTTTAGGAAGTGAAAGTGCATTTGGTGGTTTGGATGTACAAACATGGGTGATGAATGAAGTAAGCAATATGGCTCAAAGGGGTAAACAAATGATGAATTTTCTTTTCAAGGGTTAGCTTCAAAGGCCCAATCGATCCAAATAAAATGCCTTAATCATCTCTCCAATGACACTAAACCGACAATTTCGTCTCAAGTTTCACTCAAATGGGTTCTAGTGCTCATGAGATATCAAAGTCTACCTAATGCACATAAATGTTCTCCAAATGCTCAACAGGTCAAGTGATCATGATTCATGGTGATCAAAAGTAGAGAGTCAAGAGTGAAATTCAATCAATGCGAGTCAAGCACACAGAAATCTCAATGAAATACATTTCAAAAGACCTAGGAAGGCATCAAGTGACTATACACACCATTATTATCTAGTCATTTCATCTCAACAAAACTCACAATTTATTCAAACAACCTAAATGAAAAAAATTAAAAACATGGCCAAAAGAACATAACTCAATGGAGACAAGTCATAACAACCAAGTCACAAGTAATGCTCAAAATCCACTAAAATCAACCACAAAGTGTCTCACCCCAAACTCAAAATCAAGCAATCATTAAAATTAAGTACAAGGGAATAAGAACACGTGCCGGGAGGCGAGACAATCTCGCCTCCTAGTATGGTTGGCGATGATGCACCGGGCATGATGACATAACTCGAGTTGGGGGCGCTCTCCTCCATAAATTGCGTCTTTAGGGTCAATTATTCTTATGCCGAGCCAACTCATCAAAGAGTGGCTTTCGCCCATAGTACGTGTCATACAACACAACGTATGGGTCTTGATTCTTTACACCCTCAAGCTTGGCGAGATTTGGCGGTTTTCGGACCATTTGCTCAACTTGACTCGACGCTGGCATATGGGCTTGGTTGGCATGGAAGAACAGCGCTCGAGATGGTGGAGGAATTGCCGGCCACATTGGGTCTTCATAGAAGTGATCTTTCTCAACCGGGGGCGGCACGACAATGGGGATCTCGAGGGACGGAGACTCATTGATTTCTTCTTGAAATTCTTCACCAACCAATTTTTGAGTCTCCTCCTCTCTCAAAGAGTCATCTTCAAATAACTCCCATTCCTCCTCTTGTGGTTCCCTATTCATGGCGTTAGCAGATTCATCTGGAATTAGCATCAACCTAAACAACTCCGCTAGATTTGTCTCCATTTCCTCGTGAAGTTGGTCGAGCGCCTCCATCCTCTCTACCTTCTCTATTCGGAGTCTTGTCTCCTCCGAAAATTGGGCGACAAGGTCTTCAAGTGAGGTAGAAGACTCCGCTTGGTGACGGGGGGTGTCAAGCCGTGGTTCCGAATTGTTGGAGCTATCCTTAAAACCGTGGTGGTTTGTTGAATACCTCCAATACCGATAGTTAACATTGGCCATGTCTTCCAACAACCAATAAGCTTCATCTGCGGATAGTTGGTGAAAAGAGGTGGTACCATTCCCTCTTTCCACCCACATTCTTGTTCTTGACATCTAACCCGGCCGAGGAAGATTCGTAGTTGCACCTCCCTCGGGAAACCATGGTGGGGGCACTGAATGACCAGTTCCTTGAATCTCTCCCAAGCACTAAAAAATGGCTCGAGTCTCGTTGAGCAAATCTTAAGAGGACTTGTCGATCAGCCATCTCCAAGTACCTCGTAAAACAAGAGAAAAAAAAATAAAACAAAAGATTAAAGATGAAAAATAAAAGCCTAAATTAAAATCAAGTTATGTACTCACAATATTAACAACAATTTCAAATTCCAATCCCCGGCAACGGCGCCAAAAACTTGATGCGAATTTATTTTTTAGTATAATAAATTTCCGCAAGCGTACGGTGTCAAGTTTTGAGTATAAGGTGAGTGAGTATCGTCTCCACAGGGATTGGGTTTAGAATTGCCATTAAGTACCGCAATTATTGTAACTTGACTTTATCTAGGCAACCTAATAAAATGACAACTAAGAAAATAAAACAAAATAAATATGAAAATAAGAAAATAAAGTATCTATACACAAATGGTCTAGGGACTTGATTTCGCTTTATTATTCCTATGTTCATCCTATTATGTAATCGCTAATCAATTCCATTCAATTCATTAATCAAGGCTCTAATTTCATCTTGCAACCTCTCCCGAGTGCCTCACAAGAAATTGCATTTAAATACCCAAAACAATATCCCTATTCGAAATGAACATTTAAACACAAATTAAGCTTAAGCCTTTGTGATTAGAAAATAGGAATGTCGATCGCCTCCCGGCCTCAAAACAACCTAAATCCTAATTTGATTATCTAAGCGTTGGTCTCCTCCGGTCTCACAACAACCTAGACTATGCTTCTCGAATCTAGATAAAGAATTCAATCTCTCCCGAGCATCAAATTCGCAATCTAAAAATCATCTAACTCATTGTCCAAATAAATTAAAAGCATTAAGCATAGAGAAACATAAATGAATTGAAAAATGAAATTAAATTAACAATCCATAAAATATTCAAAACATAGTTCAAATAAAACTACATCAAGTCCTAGATTTAATGTCTAGCTCAACATGGAAAAATAGATGAAGGAAGATAAAACCCAATATCCATTGAAGAGCTTCCAAGGACCTCCAAGATGAAGGATTTCGGCCTCCTTTTGATGTTTTCTTCACTTTTCCGGGCTCCCTTTTCAAATGGCATCTCTTTCCTTTTATACTACAACATTTTGGAGCTAGGGATTTAGTTCTTGCTGCTGCAGCCCACGTGAAAACGTGCGCTGCAGCGCGCATTTTTGAAGAGGGATTTTGTTCGCAGGGGGCTGAGAGACTGCAGCGCATTTTAGGCGAGCTGCAGCGTGGGACACATTCCTGGCCCCTTTTGGCGCTGCTGCAGCCCCCCTTGGACACGCTGCAGCGTGTCCAGCCACTGGGCACGTTTTTGGCGCTGCAGCCCTCTAGTCTTGTTGCAGTGCGCATTTTGGAGCTGGGCAGGTTTGGTGCGCTGCAGCCCACTTTAGTCTTGCTGCAGCCTGCGCCTCCTTTTCTCTCTGGACTTTTTGTTTTCCGTTCTTGTTGTTGTAGCCCAAAATGGTGCGCTGCAGCCTGCTTTTTTTTGCATTCGAAGCCTCCTCTTTTGTGCCTTAAAATCCTCTTTTGTCTCCTCTTGCCATTGATTCACAAGTTGGGCAAATATTCTTCTTTGCTTCATGCAAAATCATCCAAGTTCGCATTTATTTATAACTCCTATAAAAAAAACACACAAAAGACATTAAACTAACAAAAATGCTTGAAAACTTACAAATATTCAAGCTTAAAAGTACTTGATTTGTTGGTAAAAATACTCGTCATCACCTAGCCTCATAGTCCCTCACAGACATGTCACCTTGCTGCAGCGACATGAATTCCAGTGCCTTTTCTTCCCTATAACTCGGAGGGAAGTACTGATCATTGAACATCACCTCAAACTGTTCCCAGGTCATCCCTGTGACATCAATCCTCCTCTTGACCTGTTTCCACCAAGTGTTTGCTAACCCTTCCATCTTGTACACCGCAAATTCCACCCAGTATTCATCTAGAACTCCCATAGTACTAAGGTGCTTGACTATGGAGTCAATCCAGAACTCAGCTTCCTGGGGTCCTTCCTCACTGTTAAACGAGGGGATAGGCGCTCGCCTGAATTCCCGAAAATATCCTTGTTTCTGATCCTCAGCCGGTCGCTCATTCCGAGCTCTAGTGGCCATGCCTTGAAAGGAAGTATACATGGCATCAAAGAATCCTTGATTCGGTTGTTATGGATGGTTACCTAATCTGCGGCGAGGCGCCATTTCCTTCAACTGAAATCAGACTAGACTGTTCAGCGGATAACAGATGTCACACATGTATGTACAATCCTGGGGTTCATAACCTAATGCTCTGATACCACTCTTGTCACGCCCCCCAAACGGGGTGGGTGGCGTGGAGCTCGATTAGGGATTAATAAAGCAGATCCCCAACCGGGTCCTACACTTAGCTGCATTAAAATATAAATAATCTACATAATCCAGGAGCCTCTGACACACAGGGCTCCACCCCACAGGACATACAGTATCATACATACATATTCATGTAAATAAACAATCACAACAGACATCATCCACAGTCTAGTAAATCCAAATATTAGTTAAGTTTACAGAATTTCTCAAATTCCTTACATTTGCTCAAGAGGATAACACAATCCTCACTTGCTCGATCCATAGCACAGCTCAGCTACGATGCACCACTCCTCGAATCTCCTGGGAGGGGTTTAAACATTTGAAACATGAGCGAAAGGCCCAGTAGGATATTATTTGAAATAATTAAAATAAATGAATAAATAAATACGCGCGTAAATGAATAAAGCAAGACATTCAGCCCCGACAGAACAGCCGGAACCTCACATCCTTTTTCTCAAAGGAAATATAACGAAAACTAACCAGACAAGCTTGACCAAGTAATTAGTACAAATTACTCACCTCACCAAGTGCCTCTTTGCGGGACCGGTTTCGGGTTCTGCCCCCGAGGATGCACTCTTCGCATCCTATCTAGGCTTACAGCAATAGACTCTATTACCAGTTCACAAGATCTCTTATCTTAAGAAATCATCCGTTTAACATTATGAAATCGTTCATATGACCCCACGAACTACTCAAGCCGCGGGCCCCATGACTGGGCAAGCCATGAGGTTCCATGACTAGACAAGCTATGGATTCCATGGACAGGGCAAGCCAAGGATTTCCATAAACTAACAAGCCATGGTTTTTAAAACATTTTTCTTTTTGCAAACCAATCCCTTTCTTTAAAACATTTTCAAGGCCAAAATCCTTTTTGAAAACAGGCTCACAAGGAAAAGAGATAGAAATCCTACCTCGCACAATCAAACCTGGGACTAGCGTTGCCCTTTTCCGGCTTCCGCTTCCTCAAGCCCCTTCAGTCTGAATCCACAGTGAGCACTGATACAAGATAACACCTTAGGATCAATCCTCAGTCCTAAAGTAGTCGAATCTTAATCATATACCAAGATTTTCCAATTAGTGTGCCCTAATCAATTTTCATGTTCAAATTCCATTCCAAGGGTTTTAAGTATCAAATCAGGGATAAAAGATACTAATCCTTTCATCCCGAGTCCCCAAAAGAAGCTAATTTGGGTTCTCCCCGAAAATAGGGGTCAAAACGACAATTCCAGGCCAAACAGGGTCAAACCCCGTGTACACTGGTCGACCGGAGACAGAGGAGTGCATCACCACCGGTCGGCCGGTGGTGTGCATCCGGTCGACCGGTCCGGTCGGCCGGTGGCCTCAACAAAATCTGGTCGACCGGTGGACATCTCCAGTTCGCGAAAACTCACGAAAATCAGTCCAAAAACCTGCTAATCCAGTCCCAAATCACAAAATCTCAAGGGACAACCACTAGATCCGGGTTCTAGGTCCTAAAACAAGTCCAAAGAACCCAAGATCTCCAATTTCTACCCAAGTTTCACTCAAAATCCATCAAAATCCGTTTTGAACCAAAAGTAAGTTTTAAATCCGAAAATCATGAAATCCAAGAGAGGTTCTTTCACTAATCTTACCTTGAATCCTTCTCTTGATGTTGAAAACTCTTTGAAATCACTCTTGGTTTGAATCCGGCCTCGATCTGAGACAAAAATGGTAGAGAGAGAGGGAAAGTAGGGAGTGAAAGTGAGAGAGAGAGAAAGGAACGCACGGGAGAAGGAAAAGAAAAGGAAAAGAAAAGAAAAAGAAAAAGGAAAAGAAAAATAAAACGAAAATGACATGTGCACTAAAACAGTCCAGAAATGCCCCCATACAAACTTCTGGATTAAAATAAATTACTGTGAATAATTTAAATACCTTGGAATCATTTAAACTCAATTAATTAAATCAGATTAGGCACACTAATAATCTTGATTACCTTAATTAATCTCAATTAATTCTTCAGGGTGTTACAATAGGCCCAGCAATTATTTCTGGATTAAAAGTTATGGCCCTATTCTGTCACAGTTCTCCGATTTCTTTCCTCCAAAATTGATGAAAACAAGTGAATTTGGGCCTAAAAAATTGGGTTGGTGGGCTTCGCCCCGCTAGATTTGTAGAGCTTTAAAAAAGCTGCAATTTGGTATATTATAGGGCCAGCGATGATTTCTGGATTAAAAGTTATGGCCTTATTCAGTCACAGTTCTCCAATTTGTTTCCTCCAAAACTGATGAAAACAAGTGAATTTGGGCCTAAAAAATTGGGTTGGTAGGTTTTCCCCCACAGATTTGTAGAGCTTGAAAAGTGCTTCGATTTGGCATATTATAGGCCAAGCAATGATTTCTGGATCAAAAGTTATGGCCCTATTCAGTCACTGTTCTCCAATTTTTTTCTCCAAAACAGATGAAAACAAGTGTATTTGGGCCTAAAAAATTGGGTTGGTGGAATTCGCCCCGCCAGATTTGTAGAGCTTTAAAAGTGCTTCGATTTGCTGTATTATAGGCCCAGCGACGATTTCTGGATTAAAAGTTATGGCCCTATTCAGTCAAAGCTCGCCGATTGTTTTCCTCCAAAACTGATGCAAACAAGTGAATTTGGGCCCAAAAAATTCGATTGGTGGGCTTTGCCCACCAGATTTGAAGAGCTTAAAAAGTGCTTCGATTTTGTATATTATAGGCCAAGCAATGATTTCTGGATCAAAAGTTATGGCCCTATTCAATCACAGTTCTCTGATTTTTTCCTCCAAAACTGGTGAAAACAAGCGAATTTGGGTCTAAAAAATTGGCTTGGTGGGATTCGCCCCGCTAGATTTGTAGAGCTTTAAAAGAGCTACGAATTGGTATGTTGTTGGCCCAGCGACGATTTCTGAATTAAAAGTTATGGCCCTATTTAGTCACAGCTCTCCGATTGTTTTCCTCCAAAACTGATGAAAACAATTGAATTTGGGCCTAAAAAATTGGGTTGGTGGGATTCGCCCTGCCAGATTTGTAGAGCTTTAAAAGAGCTTCGATTTGGTATATTATAGGCCCAGCGATAATTTCTGGATTAAAAGTTATGGCCCTATTCATTCACAGCTCTCCGATTGTTTTCCTCCAAAACTGATGAAAACAAGTGAATTTGGGCCTCAAAAATTGGGTTCGTAGGTTTTGCCCGCCAGATTTGTAGAGCTTTAAAAGTGCTTCGATTTGGTATATTATAGGCCAAGCAATGATTTCTGGATCAAAAGTTATGGCCCTATTCAGTCACTGTTCTCCGATTTCTTCCTCCAAAACTGGTGAAAACAAGTGGATTTGGGCCTAAAAAATTTGGTTGGTGGGCTTCGCCCCACTAGATTTGTAGAGCTTTAAAAGAGCTTCGATTTGGTATGTAATTGGCCCAGCAACGATTTCTGGGTTAAAAGTTATGGCCCTATTCAGTCACAGTTCTCTGATTTTTTTCCTCCAAAACTGATGAAAACAAGTGAATTTGGGCCTAAAAAACTGGGTTGGTGGGATTCGCCCCACTAGATATGTAGTGCTCTAAAAGAGCTTCGATTTGGTATATTATAGGCCCAGCAACGATTTCTGGATCAAAAGTTATGGCCCTATACAGACACAGGTCTTCGATTTTTTTCCTCCAAAACTAATGAAAAAAAGTGAATTCTGGCTTCAAAAATTGGGTTGGTGGGCTTCGCCTACCCAGATTTGAAAAGCTTGAAAAGTGCTTCGATTTGGTATATTACAGGCCAAGCAATGATCTTTGGATCAAAAGTTATGGCCCTATTCAATCACAGTTCTCCGATTTTTTCCTCCAAAACTGGTGAAAACAAGTGAATTTGGGCCTAAAAAATTGGCTTGGTGGGATTCGCCCCGCTAGATTTGTAGAGCTTTAAAAGAGCTACGAATTTGTATGTTATTAGCCCAGCGATGATTTCTGAATTAAAAGTTATGGCCCTATTTAGTCACAGCTCTCCGATTGTTTTCCTCCAAAACTGATGAAAACAATTGAATTTGGGCCTAAAAAATTGGGTTGGTGGGATTCGCCCTACCAGATTTGTAGAGCTTTAAAAGAGCTTCGATTTGGTATATTATAGGCCCAACGACGATTTCTAGACTAAAAGTTATGGCCCTATTTATTCACAGCTCTCCGATTGTTTTCCTCCAAAACAGATGAAAACAAGTGAATTTGGGCCTAAAAAATTGGTTGGTAGGTTTTGCCCACCAGATTTGTAGAGCTTGAAAAGTGCTACGATTTGGTATATTATAGGCCAAGCAATGATTTCTGGATCAAAAGTTATGGCCCTATTCAGTCACTGTTCTCCGATTTTTTCCTCCAAAATTGATGAAAACAAGTGGATTTGGGCCGAAAAAATTGGGTTGGTGGTCTTCGCCCCACTAGATTTGTAGAGCTTTAAAAGAGCTTCGATTTGGTATGTAATTGGCCCAACAACAATTTCTAGGTTAAAAGTTATGGCCCTATTCAGTCACAGTTCTCCGATTTTTTCCTCCAAAACTGATGAAAACAAGTGAATTTGGGCCTAAAAAATTGGGTTCGCGGGATTCGCCCCACCAGATATGTAGTGCTTTAAAAGAGCTTCGATTTGGTATATTATAGGCCCAGCAACGATTTCTGGATCAAAAGTTATGGCCCTATTCAGACACAGTTCTTTGATTTCTTTTCCCCCAAAACTAATGAAAAAAAGTGAATTCTGGCTTCAAAAATTGGGTTGGTGGGCTTCGCCCCCCCAGATTTGTAGAGCTTGAAAAGTGCTTCGATTTGGTATATTATAGGCCAAGCAATGATTTCTGGATCAAAAGTTATGGCCCTATTCAGTCACAGTTCTCCGATTCTTTCCTCCAAAACTGATAAAAACAAGTGAATTTGGGCGTAAAAAATTTGGTTTGTGGGAGTCGCCCCACCAGATATGTAGTGCTTTAAAAGAGCTTCGATTTGGTATATTATAGGCCCAGCAACAATTTCTGGATTAAAAGTTATGGACTTATTCAGTCACAGTTCTCCAATTTGTTTCCTCCAAAACTGATGAAAACAAGTGAATTTGGGCCTAAAAAATTGGGTTGGTAGGTTTCGCCTGCCAGATTTGTCGAGCTTGAAAAGTGCTTCGATTTGGTATACTATAGGCCAGGCAATGATTTGTGGATCAAATGTTATGGCCCAATCCAGTCACTGTTCTCTGATTTTTTCCTCCAAAACTGATGAAAACAAGTGGATTTGGGCCGAAAAAATTGGGTTGGTGGGCTGCGCCCCACTAGATTTGTAGAGCTTTAAAAGAGCTTCGATTTGGTATGTAATTGGCCCAGCAACGATTTCTGGGTTAAAAGTTATGGCCCTATTCAGTCACAGTTCTCCGATTTTTTCCTCCAAAACTGATGAAAACAAGTGAATTTGGGCCTACAAAATTGGGTTGGTGGGATTCACCCCACCAGATATGTAGTGCTTTAAAAGAGCTTCGATTTGGTATATTATAGGCCCAGCAACGATTTCTGGATGAAAAGTTTTGGCCCTATTCAGACACAGTTCTTCGATTTTTTCTTCAAAACCAATGAAAAAAAGTGAATTCTGGCTTCAAAAATTGGGTTGGTGGGCTTCGCCCCCCATATTCGTAGAGCCTAAAAAGTGCTTCGATTTGGTATATTATAGGCCAAGCAATGATTTCTGGATCAAAAGTTATGGCCCTATTCAGTCACAGTTCTCTGATTTTTTCCTCCAAAACTGATGAAAACAAGAGAATTTGGACCTAAAAAATTGGGTTGGTGGGAGTCACACCACCAAATATGTAGTGCTTTAAAAGAGCTTCGATTTGGTATATTATAGGCCCAGCAACAATTTCTGGATCAAAAGTTATGGCCCTATTCAGACACAGTTCTCCGATTTTTTTCCTCCAAAACTAATGAAAAAAAGTGAATTCTGGCTTCAAAAATTAGGTTGGTGGGCTTCGCCCACCCAGATTCGTAGAGCTTGAAAAGTTCTTCGATTTGGAATATTATAGGCCCAGCAATAATTTCTGGATCAAAAGTTAAGGCTGTATTCAGTCACAGTTCTCCGATTTTTTCCCTCTAAAACTGATGAAAACAAGTGAAGTTTGGCCTAAAAAATTGGGTTGGTGGGCTTCGTCCCACCAGATTTGTTGAGCTTGAAAAGTGCTTCGATTTGGTATATTATAGACCCAGCAACGATTTCTGAATCAAAAGTTATGGCCCTATTCAGTCACAGTTCTCCGATTTTTTTCCTCCAAAACAAATCAAAAAAAGTGCATTTTGGCCTCAAAAATTGGGTTGGTGGGCTTCCCCCAGCCAGAACTATAGAGCTTGAAAACTGCTTCAATTTTGTATATTATTGGCCCAGCAAGGATTTCTGGATCAAAAGTTATGACCCTATTCAATCACAGTTCTCGGATTTTTTCCCTCCAAAACTGATGAAAACAAGTGAATTTGGGCCTAAAAAATTGGGTTGGTGGGCTTCGCCCCGCCAGATTTGTAGAGCTTTAAAAAAGCTTCAATTTGGTATATTATAGGCCCAGCGATGATTTCTGGATTAAAAGTTATGGCCCTATTCAGTCACAGTTCTCCGATTTTTTTCCTCCAAAACTGATGAAAACAAGTGAATTTAGGCCTAAAAAATTCTGTTGGTGGGATTCGCCCCGCCAGATTTGTAGAGCTTTAAAAGAGCTACGATTTGGTATGTTATAGGCCCAGCGACGATTATTGAATTAAAAGTTATGGCCCTATTCAGTCACAGCTCTCCGAATGTTTTCCTCCAAAACTGATGAAAACAAATGAATTTGGGCCTAAAAAATTGGGTTGGTGGGATTCGCCCTGCCAGATTTGTAGAGCTTTAAAAGAGCTTCGATTTGGTATATTATAGGCCCAGCGACGATTTCTGGATTAAAAGTTATGGCCCTATTCATTCGCAGCTCTTCGATTGTTTTCCTCCAAAACCGATGAAGACAAGTGATTTTGGGCCTAAAAAATTCGGTTCGTAGGTTTTGCCCGCCAGATTTGTAGAGCTTGAAAAGTGCTTCGATTTGGTATATTATAGGCCAAGCAATGATTTCTAGATCAAAAATTATGTCCCTATTCTGTCACTGTTCTCTGATTTTTTCCTCCAAAACTGATGAAAACAAGTGGATTTGGGCCTAAAAAATTGGGTTGGTGGGCGTAACCCCACTAGATTTGTAGAGCTTTAAAAGAGCTTCGATTTGGTATGTAATTGGCCCAGCAGCGATTTCTGGGTTAAAAGTTATGGCCCTATTTAGTCACAGTTCTCCGATTTTTTCCCTCTAAAACTGATGAAAACAAGTGAAGTTTGGCCTAAAAAATTGGGTTGGTGGGCTTCGTCCCACCAGATTTGTTGAGCTTGAAAAGTGCTTCGATTTGGTATATTATAGGCCCAGCAACGATTTCTGGATCAAAAGTTATGGCCATATTCGAACCCGAGTTCTCGATTTTTTCCTCGAAAACTAATGAAAAAAAAGTGAATTACGGCTTCCAAAATTGGGTTGGTGGGCTTCGTCCCACCAGATTTGTAGAGCTTGAAAAGCGCTTTGATTTGGTATATTATAGGCCAAGCAATGATTTCTGGATCAAAAGTTATGGCCCTACTCAGTCACAGTTATCCGATTTTTTCCTCCAAAACTGATGAAAACAAGTGAATTTTGGCCTAAAAAATTGGGTTGGTGGGATTCACCCCACCAGATTTGTAGAGCTTTAAAAGAGCTACGATTTGGTATGTTATAGGCCCAGCGACGATTTATGAATTAAAAGTTATGGCCCTATTCAGTCACAGCTCTCTGATTGTTTCCCTCCAAAACTGATGAAAACAAGTGATTTTGGGGCTAAAAAATCGGGTTGGTGGGTTTTGACCGCCAGATTTGTAGAGCTTGAAAAGTGCTTCGATTTCGTATATTATAGGCCAAGCAATGATTTCTAGATCAAAAATTATGTCCCTATTCTGTCACTGTTCTCTGATTTTTTCCTCCAAAACTGATGAAAACAAGTGGATTTGGGCCTAAAAAATTGGGTTGGTGGGCGTTGCCCCACTAGATTTGTAGAGCTTTAAAAGAGCTTCGATTTGGTATGTAATTGGCCCAGCAGCGATTTCTGGGTTAAAATTTATGGCCCTATTTAGTCACAGTTCTCCGATTTTTTCCCTCTAAAACTGATGAAAACAAGTGAAGTTTGGCCTAAAAAATTGGGTTGGTGGGCTTCGTCCCACCAGATTTGTTGAGCTTGAAAAGTGCTTCGATTTGGTATATTATAGGCCCAGCAACGATTTCTGGATCAAAAGTTATGGCCCTATTCAGACACAGTTCTCTAATTTTTTTCCTCGAAAACTAATGAAAAAAAGTGAATTCTGGCTTCCAAAATTGGGTTGGTGGGCTTCGTCCCACCAGATTTGTAGAGCTTGAAAAGCGCTTTGATTTGGTATATTATAGGCCAAGCAATGATTTCTGGATCAAAAGTTATGGCCCTATTCAGTCACAGTTCTCCGATTTTTTCCTCCAAAACTGATGAAAACAAGTGAATTTGGGCCTAAAAAATTGGGTTGGTGGGATTCACCCCACCAGATTTGTAGAGCTTTAAAAGAGCTACGATTTGGTATGTTATAGGCCCAGCGACGATTTATGAATTAAAAGTTATGGCCCTATTCAGTCACAGCTCTCCGATTGTTTCCCTCCAAAACTGATGAAAACAAGTGATTTTGGGGCTAAAAAATTGGGTTGGTGGGTTTTGACCGCCAGATTTGTAGAGCTTGAAAAGTGCTTCGATTTGGTATATTATAGGCCAAGCAATGATTTCTGGATCAAAAGTAATGGCCCTATTCAGTCACAGTTCTCTGATTTTTCCCTCCAAAATTGATGAAAACAAGTGAATTTGGGCCTAAAAAATTGGGTTGGTGGGCTTCGCCCCACTAGATTTGTAGAGCTTTAAAAGTGCTTCGATTTGGTATGTAATTGGCCCAGCAACGATTTCTAGGTTAAAAGTTATGGCCCTATTCAGTCACAGTTTTCCGATTTTTTCCTCCAAAACTGATGAAAACAAGTGAATTTGGGCCTAAAAAATTGGGTTGGTGGGATTCGCCCTGCCAGATTATGTAGTGCTTTAAAAGAGCTTCGATTTGGTATATTATAGGGCCAGCAACGATTTCTGGATCAAAAGTTATGGCCCTATTCAGTCATAGTTCTTCGATTTTTTTCCTCCAAAACTAATGAAAAAAGTGAATTCTAGCTTCAAAAATTGGGTTGGTGGTCTTCGCCCCCCAAGATTTGTAGAGCTTGAAAAGTTCTTCGATTTGGTATATTATAGGCCCAGTAACGATTTCTGGATCAAAAGTTATGGCTGTATTCAATCACAGTTCTCCGATTTTTTCCCTCTAAAACTGATGAAAACCAGTGAAGTTTGGCTTAAAAAATTTGGTTGGTGGGCTTCGTCCCACCAGATTTGTTGAGCTTTAAAAGTGCTTCGATTTGGTATATTATAGGACCAGCAACGATTTCTGGATTAAAAGTGATGGCCCTATTCAGTCACAGCTCTCCGATTATTTTCCTCCAAAACTGATGAAAACAAGTGAATTTGGGCCTAAAAAAATGGGTTGGTTGGTTTTGTCCACCAGATTTGTAGTGATGGAAATGTGTCCATAAAGTGGCATGTAATTTGTTATTTATGAAATGACAAATGTAAGACATTATTATTTTGCTGATTTTATAAAATAAGATAAAGTTATGTTTTGACACATACTCAAGAGTGTTTGTGATATTGCTTAGTCCATAAACTGTTACAAACGAAAGAAGAGTCAGGGGAACCTGCCGGACAAACTCTTACGATACAGTTTAAAATAGATATTCGCAGATCTTAGGATTGATTGGGCAATCGAATCCCATTATGACCGTTAGATCGAACCATGTGATCTTTGGTCTCGGGGCATGGGAGTTGGACTCTGTGGTTGATCTAGACATGCTCGCAACATGTTGAATAGACCATGTGACTGATTAGGTTAGAGTGAAAACCGTTTACACAACTCTAAACCTAATCATCACAACTCAAGTATATTTGTATAATTATCTTAATCCTGAAGTGAATGCATAGCTCAACTTAGTATCGCATGATCTTTGATTCGCCAATGAGATTAGTTCACAATTATTGAACGACATCTCGGTCATTGGGATCATGACAATATTAAGTTGGAGTTATGTGATTCACAGATATGGAATTCGTAAAAATAATATCACCTCATGCTTTATTGACGGGTGTGAATAAATAAACCAGGCCGGTATTCAATGATGATATTCATTGATTAAGACATCGTAACATGTGCGAGACATCTTACGAACGTTTGTCTTTCTTATTCACAAATATATAAAGGAGTTGAGGAAATAATGATTAGAATGGTGAAACGGTAGTATTATATACCATTCGATCACCTGTATTTACCGAAGGATAATAATGCATTTACACTGTGGACCGTGTGATAAATTGTATCAACACCAAAAGAAAAATTAGCGCACATGAATCGAGAGATTATTCGGCATCGAACTTTTAGTGGAGTTGTACGATGTCAGAATTAAATATGTTGATAACTTATAGGGATAAGTTAGTCGAATATTGTAATTCCATAGCTTTGTTCATGTGGGTCCATTCGGTCTCAAGGCTAGCTCTAATAAATGGGAAAAACAGAAACTGATAATTATGTTTAAATTCATTGTGTTATTTTTCATTTATTCGATAATTGAAAAATAAAAAGAATGAGTTTTGAATTTCGAAATTAATGGAGATTAATTTAAAATTCAAAATGAAATTTAAACATGATTTTATTTGGCAACTAAAGGAAAGAGAAAAGTGAGAATTTATTTTGGGAAAATTCGGAAATCCCTTGCCTTAAGGGGATTTCAAATTTTGCTCCAAAATGGGGAAGGAAATTCGAAATCCCTAAGCCATGTAGGGATTTTCGGATTTCAATCCTAGGGTTAAGGAGAAATTCAAAAATCCCATCTAGGGTTTGAGTTTTTGAATTTTCTCCTATATAAGGATATTATTGAAAACCCTAGGAGAGAGTCTTTTGGAGAAAAGAAAAAGAGATCACACTTTCCTTAGGGTGGCCGGATTTTGTAGAGACAAAATAGAAGGAAAAAGTTTCCTTAGGTTTTTGAAAAGAGCCCACTCTCTCATCCTAAAAGTTGTAGAGTCATAGCCTTGAATCTACGAGTGGTTTTTGGTGTGATCGTGGCAATAAACAACGATCTTGTTTCACGGCAATTCTCCATCTCGGAACGTGACATAGTGAGACAAGATCCTTGCGGTCAATTAATTCAATCGTCACAAAGGTATGTGAGATTTTTCTAATCCTTTGTCAATAAACATATATCATGCATGCATCTCTCGTTGTGGTTTACGTTTAATTATGAATTAAATGGATATGATAAATTTTTTGAAATTCCGCCTACAATATTGTTGTTGTTCAAATGATTTTTCATATATAAATCACAATAAGATCCTACAATTGGTATCAGAGCCAAGGGCTATTGATCATGCATGATTTATGTTTATTCGATTGAATGTATGATATGTGTTGATATTGGCATCTTGCATGAATATATGATGAATTCAAAATTGTTTTGATTGAATATGTGATTGGATCCCGATCGATTGGCTCTAGGTTTTTAATTACACCATGATGGTGGTTTATGTTTTTCTCTAGAAAATAATGTAAGCCATTAAAGGGCATAGGAAATTTTGTAATTTAAATTTCTGAAAAATATATTTTTTTTGTCACGCCGTCCGCCAAGAAGCCGCCAAGACATTCCCAGCCTCCGCCACAACCCCACCGCCAAACCCTTCCCCGGTTTTGGTTGTATGGCAGCAGAACAGGGGTTTCGAAACCCTAGTATGCGCTAGGGTTTCTGAAACCCTAGCGGGCTGCAGCCCCCCCAGGCAGGGAGCCGCAGTCCCTCGCCACTGGCCTTGCCTGTGCAAGGGCCGCGGCCCCTAGGCGAGGCCAAAGGGCCGCAGCAGGCCCCGCCCAGCACGGGCCACAGGCCTTGCCTGTGCAAGGGCCACAGCCCCCCCAGCCACGGGCCACGCCTTGCCCGGCAAGGGCCACAGGCCCGGCCACGAGCCTTGCCGAGCAAGGGCCACAGCCCGCCCACAGCCTTGCCGAGCAAAGGCCACAGGCCCGCCACCGGCCTTGCCCGCAAGGGCCGCAGCCCAAACAAAGGAGCAAGGCCTGCCTGGCTGGCCTGCATCCCATGCGCCAGGCGTGGCCTGGCCCGGCCGAGGAGAAGGTGGGCCCAGATTGTCCCGGGCCCAGCCCAAAAAAAAAATATATATATATATATATATATTTTTTATTTTCACTTTTCGGGATCGAGAGAAGAGAAAATTGAGAAGATGCCAAGAAGACAAGATGAAGAAAATTATTGTAATTATTTTCATTTGTTTTTATGGGTTGTAATTAGAAATGAGCCATAGAGAGGTTAAATTGTAAATGTATGATTTATTGTTTAATCTCGCATCATTATAACATGCCATATAGGATATAGAGATGCCAATATCAAATTGCCATGCAAGCATGTTCATGCATTATTGTAGTTTAATATTATAAATTGTTATAATAATAAATGCAATGGGTAAATTTTATAAAGAGTTATAAAATACAACAAATTTATAACGGTTATAATTTTGTTGAATTATTAATTGGACTTAATTTCAAAACAAAATCCATTTTTCAAAAAGCTAAGTGGGAGGGTCGTTTGCATTGAAACGTTCCCAAGGTCTCCGACTTTAGCCTGATCGTGACATGTGGATAGGTTAAGAACCACCTTAGTGGTCCTCACCTCAATGGGAGAAACCCTTGAAACATGTCGCTAAGGAGTCATCAGGTTGCTTATAGAAGATAAGACTCGAAAAGGAAGTAGTGAGGCGAGACCATCCCTAGATGGATCGTTAGTTCATAACAACCTCTAGAGTCGATTAGTCGGTTAAACACTTAGACTAAAGATCATTGTAATCTCCCATAGGAGCTAGGCAATGGATCTAAGGTGACCAAAAAGATGGTGATTGGTTGCACTAGATGTAGAGACATCTTGTAAGTGGACCAAACGAGAGGAGTCTCGATGCGATAGGAGGCTTCACGGACGCCACCCCTAGGTGGGACGTGTTGCCGCTTATGATCGCAACACCATAGATGAAACATTTTTTTAAGGATTTTATTTATGTTTAAGTATTTGCATTCATGCATCATACTTCTCTTAAATATAAGCAAATTGCCAACACCGCTTTATTTTATTTTTCAAAGAATTATGTCTTTATCCCCGATCGCGCAAATTCCTAGTACAAACAAACTAGTGGGTGAAAATTACGTTGACCGGAAACGTAACCTCGATATCGTATTGACGGTAGACAAGCACAAGCATGTGCTCACCACCCCCCCTCTTGAGCCGAATGATGATTCGACTCAAGAAGAGCGAGACGATACATACATCGCTTGGATGCGTTCCGATGAGATTGCTAGGTGCTATATCTTAGCATCAATTAGCAATGTGTTGCAACAAAGAACATCGGAACATCTTGACGGCCGCAGATATGATCTACATCTCTCCGAAATGTTCGGGAAGCCGGGCCGTCAAGCCAAGCAAGCTGCAATGCGCAACTTCATGAACTGCCGGATGAAATCCGGTACTCCTGTTCGGGACCATATGCTATTGATCATAAGTCACCTGAATGAGATGGAGCTCATGGGAGCTGAAATAGATGGAGAGACTCAAGTGGATATGATCCTAGAGACTCTCCCGGAGATGTTTGGCAACTTCAAACTCAACTACTCTATGAATAAGTTGAGTTATTCACTCCCGGAACTCATGAAGGAGCTTCAAACTGTGGAAACTCTACTGCTTAAAGGCAAAAAGAGGAACGGAGAGGCTAACCTTCTTGTCAAGCGAAGCCTTCCACCTCTGGTGTCAAGAAATGTAAGAAAGCCCGCGCAATAACAAGAAGAAGCCCGGTCATGAAAAGGCAAGAACGCAGCAAAAGGTGGACAAGAGTACTAACAAATGTCACCATTGCGGAGTTGTTGGCCACTGGAAACGCATCGTCCTACATACCTCAAGGAGGTCAAAGCTAAAGGTACATTGCTTGTTACCAAAGCTGTTTTGTGGTGACTCTACTTTTTCTTGGATTGTAGACTCGGAGCCACTAATCATGTTTGTTGTTCTCTCTGCAGGGGTTCGGGGAAAACAAAAGGCTTAGCAAGGACGAGTTCAACCTGCTTTGGGGAATGGAGCATCGATGTCGAAACAGTAGTTGGAAGTATTAAATTAATTTTTGAGAACAGTTTTATTGTTTTGAACAATGTTTATTATGTCCCGGTTTTTGGGAAAAACCTTATTTCTGTGGCTCGTTTGATTGAGCAAGGATATTCTTTGGATTTTAATAATGATGTTATTCGGATTCTAAAGAATGGCTTCATGATTACTTCTACAGTCATGATAAACAATCTATTCTAAGTTAAACCAAATATTCCAACAATTTGCGATACTGAATTGAATGATGATTCAATGAGAGAATGTAAGAGATTGAGGTTAGACTCAATTGATCAAACCTACAAATGGCATCTACGTCTTGGACATATTGGCCTTGACAAGATTAAAAGGTTGGTAAGGGACGGTCCTTTGCAAACCTTAAGTGTAGGCTCACTACCTGCATGTGAATCCTGCATAGAAGGAAAAATGACCAAGAGACCCTTTTTTCAAGAAAGGGTAATAGAGGCGATGAATGCCTAGAACTCGTACATAGTGATGTATGTGGGCCATTCAATATCCAAGCAAGAGGAGGATATGAATATTTCATAACCTTCATCGATGACTATTCTCGTTTTGGTCATATTTATCTAATCGTCAAAAAGTCCGAAACCTTTGAAAAGTTCAAAGAATTCAAGGCCTTGGTTGAAAAGCAATTAGATAAACAGATCAAAACACTACGATCCGATCGTGGTGGTGAATACTTGCTTGGGAGAGTTCAAGACTTTCTTAAGGAAGAAGGTATATTTTCTCAACCGACCGCGCCAGTACTCCTCGGTGAAATGGCGTGTCCGAGAGAAGGAATCGAACTCTATTAGACATGGTTAGATCAATGATGAGTTACTCATCTCTTCTAGATTCCTTTTGGGGATATGCCTTGGAAACAAAGAAGATACATTCTCAACCAAGTTCCATCTAAGGCGTGACTGAACTCCATATGAAAGATGGAGTGGCAAGAAGTCATCTCTTGCCACACACGAATATGGGGTTGTCCGGCACATGTGCTTAGAAAGAAGACCGGTAAGTGACTAGTCGCTTCGAATCGCGTACTGTTTGTAGGATATCCCAAAGGAACAAAAGGCTATATCTTTTATAGTCCTCTCGATCGAAAAACATTCGTTAAAGACGAATGCTCGTTTTCGGAAGAGGATTTTATAAAGAATATGAAGCCAAGAAGCGCATTTGTACTTGAGGAATTGATCGGTGAAAATGTTCAGGAACATGTCCGCGGTCTATTCCTCGAACCGACAACAGATGAACCACAACAAGAACTAACACCGGTGGAGCCTCGGCGTAGTGGGAGGGTTGTGAGACAACCCGATAGGTACATGTCTTATGGAGATGCATTGACAAAGCGGCCTCGATTTAGACATCGATGAACCTATATCCTACTACTTAAGCCATGGAAAGTTCTCAAAGCAAACCTATGGCATGAAGCCATGGACGCCAAATACAATCGATGTATAAAAATGGCGTATGGACTCTAGTAGATCCTCCCGAAGGGTAAAACCCGTAGGGGTGTAAATGGATCTACAAGAAGAAGAGGGGTCCGGATGGGAATGTAGAGACATTCAAAGCAAGGTTGGTAGCCAAGGGCTACACCCGAAAAGAAGGCATCGATTATAAGGATACCTTCTCTCCGGTAGCCATGCTTAAATCCATCCGAATTCTTCTATCCATTCTTCTTTTTTTAGATTATGAAATCGGCGGATGGATGTAAAGACGACTTTTAAATGGCAATCTGGATGAGCGCATTTACATGGCACAACCAGATGGATTCATTGAAAAGGGTCTAGAAGAAAAGGTTTGCGAATTGCGTAAGTCCATTTATGGACCAAGCGAGCATCCGATCATGGAATATCAGATTCGATGAGACTGTTAAAACTTATGGTTTTGTTCACCAATGGATGAGCCTTGTGTGTATAAGTTACAAAGAAGGCAAAGTGGTTTTCTTAGTCTTATATGTAGATGACATACTACTCATTGGGAATGATGTAGGAAGACTAACGAGAGGTTAAGCTCCGGCGGCAAAGCAGTTTGACATGAAGGATCTAGGAGAAGCTGCCTATGTTTTGGGAATTCGGATCTTTCGAGATTGGAAGAACAAACAATTGGCACTTTATCTCAAGCATCCTACATCGATAAGGTAATGGACCGATTCGCTATGCAAAACTCCAAAAGGGTTATCTACCCTTGGACATGGAGTATCCTCTCTAAGGAGCAGTCTCCCAAGACTCCTCAAGAAGAGGAAGACATGAGCCGAGTTCCTTACGCTTCACCGTGGGGAAGCCTCATGTATGCGATGCTTTGCACCGCACTGATATATGCTACGCAAGAGGGCGTGGTGAGTAGATTCCAGTCAAACCCTGGACCCGAGCATTGGGTTGTCAGAAAGCATATCCTCAAGTATCTTAGGAGAACGAGGAACTATATGCTTGTATATTCGTGTACCGACCGAATATGACGGGATATACCGATTCTCGATTTCCAATCGGATAAGGATTCCAGGAAATCCACTTGTGATCGGTTTTGTCCCGAATGGAGGTTCGGTGGTATGGAGGAGCATCAAGCAGACTTGCATAGCCGACTCCACCATGGAGGTTGAATATGTGGCAGCTTGTGAAGTCAGCGAAAGAGGTCAGATGGCTTAAAAGTTCCTTGTTTCACTGGAAGTTGTTCCGTGTCGATAGGCCCATGGTATCAGATTGCGATAACAAAGTAACAGCAAACTCTAAGGAGCCTAGAAGCCACAAAAGGTCCAAGCACATAGAGCGGAAAAACCAACTCATCCGTGAGATTGTACAAAGAGGCGATGTTGAAGTAACAAAGATATCTACACATGACAACTTGGCCGATCCATTCACAAAGGCTTTATCTGGTAAAGTCTTCGATAGGCATCTGGAAGGTTTGGGCATGCAAGATTGTACACACCTACTTTAAGTCCAAGTGGGAGTTTGTTGGAAATGTGTCCATAAAGTGGGATGTAATTTGTTATTTATGAAATGACAAATGTAAGACATTATTATTTTGCTGATTTTATAAAATAAGATAAAGTTATGTTTTGACACATACTCAAGAGTGTTTGTGATATTGCTTAGTCCATAAACTGTTACAAACGAAAGAAGAGTCGGGGAACCCCGCCGGACAAACTCTTCTCGATCTGCTTTAAAATAGATATTCGCAGCTTAGGATTGATTGGGCAATCGAATCCCATTATGATTTATTAGATCGAACCATGTGATGCTGGTCTCGGGGCATGGGAGTTGGACTCGTGGTTGATCTAGACATGCTCGCAACATGTTGAATAGACCATGTGACCGATTAGGTTAGAGAGAAAACCGCTTTACACAACTCTAAACCTAATCATCACAACTCAAGTATATTTGTATAATTATCTTAATCCCGAAGTGAATGCACACTCAACTTAGTATCTCATGATCTTTGATTCGCCAATGAGATTAGTTCACGATTATTGAACGACATCTCGGTCATTGGGATCATGACAATATTAAGTTGGAGTTATGTGATTCACAGATATGGAATTCGTAAAAATAATATCACCTCATGCTTTATTGACGGGTGTGTGAATAAATAAACCAGGCCTGGTATTCAATGATGATATTCATTGATTAAGACATCGTAACATGTGCGAGACATCTTACGAACGTTTGTCTTTCTTATTCACAGTCATATAAAGGAGTTGAGGAAATAATGATTAGAATGGTAAAACGGTAATATTATATACCATTCTGATCACTGATATTTACGAAGGATAATAATGCATTTACACTGTGGACCGTGTGATAAATTGTATCAACACCAAAAGAAAAATTAGCACACATGAATCGAGAGATTATTCGGCATCGAACTTTTAGTGGAGTTGTACGATGTCGGAATTAAATATGTCGATAACTTATAGGGATAAGTTAGTCGAATATTGTAATTCCATAGCTTTGTTCATGTGGGTCCATTCGGTCTCAAGGCTAGCTCTAATAAATGGGAAAAACAGAAACTGATAATTATGTTTAAATTCATTGTGTTATTTTTCATTTATTCGATAATTGAAAAATAAAAAAATGAGTTTTGAATTTCGAAATTAATGGAGATTAATTTAAAATTCAAAATGAAATTTAAACATGATTTTATTTGGCAACTAAAGGAAAGAGAAAAGTGAGAATTTATTTTGGGAAAATTCGGAAATCCCTTGCCTTAAGGGGATTTCAAATTTTGCTCCAAAATGGGGAAGGAAATTCGGAAATCCCTAAGCCATGTAGGGATTTTCGGATTTGAATCCTAGGGTTAAGGAGAAATTCGAAAATCACATCTAGGGTTTGAGTTTTTGAATTTTCTCCTATATAAGGATATTATTGAAAACCCTAGGAGAGAGTCTTTTGGAGAAAAGAAAAAGAGATCACACTTTCCTTAGGGTGGCCGGATTTTGTAGAGACAAAATAGAAGGAAAAAGTTTCCTTAGGTTTTTGAAAAGAGCCCACTCTCTCATCCTAAAAATTGTAGAGTCATAGCCTTGAATCTACGAGTGGTTTTTGGTGTGATCGTGGCAATAAACAACGATCTTGTTTCACGGCAATTCTCCATCTCGGAACGTGAGATAGTGAGACAAGATCCTTGCGGTCAATTAATTCAATCGTCACAAAAGGTATGTGAGATTTTTCTAATCCTTTGTCAATAAACATATATCATGCATGCATCTCTCGTTGTGGTTTACGTTTAATTATGAATTAAATGGATATGATAAATTTTTTGAAATTCCGCCTACAATATTGTTGTTGTTCAAATGATTTTTCATATATAAATCACAATAAGATCCTACAATTGGTATCAGAGCCAAGGGCTATTGATCATGCATGATTTATGTTTATTCGATTGAATGTATGATATGTGTTGATATTGGCATCTTGCATGAATATATGATGAATTCAAAATTGTTTTGATTGAATATGTGATTGGATCCCGATCGATTGGCTCTAGGTTTTTAATTACACCATGATGGTGGTTTATGTTTTTCTCTAGAAAATAATGTAAGCCATTAAAGGGCATAGGAAATTTTGTAATTTAAATTTCCGGAAAATATTTTTTTTTGTGCCGCCGCAAGCAAGTCAACACACACCTCTCGACCTCCGCCACAAGCCCAGCCGCCAAACCCTTCCCTGGTTTTGGTCAGTGTGCGGAACTAGGGTTTCGAAACCCTAGTATGCGCTAGGGTTTCGAAACCCTAGCGAGCCTGCGAGGCCCCCCCAGGCAGGAGCCGCAGCCCTCGGCCACCCCTTGCCCAGGCAGGGGCATGGCCCCTAGGCGGGGCCAAAGGGCCGGCCGCAGGCCCCCGCCCAGCACGGGCCACGTGCCTTGCCTGAGCAAGGGCCACAGGCCCCGCCAGCACACGGGCCACGTGCCTTGCCTGTGCAGGCCAGGGCCCTTGCCTTGCCAGGGCAAGGGCCCGCCCCCGGCGGCCTTGCCTGCAAGGGCCGCGCCCAAGCAAAGGGAGCAAGGCCCCGCCTGGCCTGGCAGCCCAAAGTCATTGCAAGGCGGCCCCGCCCAACCGAGGGGAGAGAAGGTGGGCCCAGATTGTCCCGGCCCAGCCCAAACAAAAAAAAAATATATATTTTTTTTATTTTCACTTTTCAGGGATCGAGAGAAGAGAAAATTGAGAAGATGCCAAGAAGACAAGATGAAGAAAATTATTGTAATTATTTTCATTTGTTTTTATGGGTTGTAATTAGAAATGAGCCATAGAGAGGTAAAATTGTAAATGTATGATTTATTGTTTAATCTCGTATCATTATAACATGCCATATAGGATATAGAGATGCCAATATCAAATTGCCATGCAAGCATGTTCATGCATCATTGTAGTTTAATATTATAAATTGTTATAATAATAAATGCAATGGGTAAATTTTATAAAGAGTTATAAAATTAACAAATTTATAACGGTTATAATTTTGTTGAATTATTAATTGGACTTAATTTCAAAACAAAATCCATTTTTCAAAAAGCTAAGTGGGAGGGTCGTTTGCGTTGAAACGTTCCCAAGGTCTCCGACTTTAGCCTGATCGTGACATGTGGATAGGTTAAGAACCACCTTAGTGGTCCTCACTTCAATGGGAGAAACCCATGAAACATCTCTCTAAGGAGTCATCAGGTTGCTTATAGAAGATAAGACTCGAAAAGGAAGTAGTGCGGCGAGACCATCCCTAGATGGATCGTTAGTTCATAACAACCTCTAGAGTCGATTAGTCGGTTTGTGGGAGTCGCCCCGCCAGGTTTGTAGAGCTTTAAAGGAGCTTCTATTTGGTATATTATAGGCCCAACAACGATTACTGGATTATAAGTTATGGCCCTATTCAGTCACAGCTCTACGATTTTTTCCTCCAAAACTGATGAAAACAAGTGAATTCGGGCCTAAGAAATTGGGTTGGTGGGCTTCGCCCCACAAGATTTGTAGATCTTTAAAAGAGCTTCGATTTGGTATGTTATAGGCCAAGCAACGATTTCTAGATTAAAAGTTGTGGCCCTATTCAGTCACAGTTCTCCGATTTTTTCCCTCCAAAACTGATGAAAACAAGTGAATTTGGGACTAAAAAATGGGTTGGTGGGTTTTGCCCGTCAGATTTATAGAGCTTGAAAAGTGCTTCGATTTGGTATATTATAGGCCCAGCAATGATTTCTTGATCAAAATATATGGCCCTATTCAGTCACAGTTCTTCGATTTTTTTCTCCAAAACTGATGAAAACAAGTGAATTTGGGCCTAAAAAATTTGGTTGGTGGGCTTTGCCCCGCCAGATTTGTGGAGCTTTAAAAAAGCTTCAATTTGGTATATGATAGGCCCAGCGAGGATTTCTGGATTAAAAGTTATGGCCCTATTCAGTCACAGTTCTCCGATTTTTTTCCTTCAAAACTGATGAAAACAAGTGAATTTGGGCCTAAAAAATTGGGTTGGGGGGTTTTGCTCGCCAGATTAGTAGAGCTTGAAAAGTGCTTCGATTTGGTATATCATAGGCCAAGCAATGATTTCTAGATCAAAAGCTATGGCCCTATTCAGTCACAGTTCTCCGATTTTTTCCTCCAAAACTGATGAAAACAAGTGAGTTTGTTCCTAAAAAATTGGGTTGGTGGGCTTCGCCCCACCAGATCTGTAGAGCTTTAAAAAGAGCTTCAATTTGGTATATTATAGGCCCAGCAACGATTTTTGGATCAAAATTATGGCCCTATTCAGTCACAGTTCTCCGATTTTTTTCCTCCAAAACTAATGAAAAAAAGTGAATTTTGGCTACAAAAATTGGGTTGGTGGGCTTCGCCCCCCCAGATTTGTAAAGCTTGAAATGTTCTTCGATTAGGTATATTCTAGGCCCAGCATTGATATATGGATCAAAAGTAATGGCTGTATTCAGTCACAGTTCTCCGATTTTTTCCCTCTAAAACTGATGAAAACAAGTGAACTTTGGCCTAAAAAATTGGGTTGGTGGGCTTCGTCCCACCAGATTTGTTGAGCTTGAAAGATGCTTCGATTTGGTATATTATAGGCCCAGCAACGATTTCTGTATCAAAAGTTATGGCCGTATTCTGTCACAGTTGTACGATTTTTTTCCTCCAAAACAAATGAAAAAAAGTGAATTTTGGCCTCAAAAATTGGGTTGGTGGGCTTCGCCCAACCAGATTTGTAGAGCTTGAAAAGTGCTTCAATTTTGTATATTATTGGCGCAGCAAAGATTTCTGGATCAAAAGTTATGACCCTATTCAATCACAGTTCTCCGATTTTTTCCCTCCAAAACTGATGATAACAAGTGAATTTGGGCCTAAAAAATTGCGTTAGTCGGCTTTGCCCCGCCAGATTTGTAGAGCTTTAAAAAAAGATTCAATTTGGAATATTATAGGCCTAGCAACGATTTCTGGATTAAAAGTTATGGCCCTATTCAGTCACAGTTTTCCGATTTTTTCCACCAAAACTGATGAAATCAGGTGAATTTGGTCCTAAAAAATTGTGTTTGTGGGAGTCACCCCGCCAGATTTGTAGAGCTTTAAAAGAGCTTCGATTTGGTATATTATAGGCCCAGCAACGATTACTGGATTATAAGTTATGGCCCTATTCAGTCACAGCTCTACGATTTTTTCCTCCAAAACTGATGAAAACAAGTGAATTCGGGCCTAAAAAATTCGGTTGGTGGGATTTGCCCCTCCAGATTTGTAGATCTTTAAAAGTGCTTCGATTTGGTATGTTATAGGCCCAGCAACTATTTCTGGATCAAAAGTTATGGCCCTATTCAGTCACTGTTCTCCGAGTTTTTTCCTCCAAAACTGATGAAAACAAGTGAATTTGGGCCTAAAAAATTGGGTTGGTGGGCTTTGCCCCGCCAGATTTTTAGAGCTTTAAAAAAGCTTCAATTTGGTATATTATAGGCGCAGCAATGATTTCTGTATTAAAAGTTATGGCCCTATTCAGTCACAGTTCTCCGATTTTTTTCCTAAAAAACTGCAGGAAACAAGTGAATTTGGGCCTAAAAAAATGGATTGGTTGGTTTTCTCCGCCAGATTTGTAGAGCTTTATAAGAGCTTCGATTTGGTATATTATAGGTCTAGCAACGATTTCTGGATTAAAAGTTATGGCCCTGTTCAGTGACAGTTCTCCGATTTTTTCCTCCAAAACTGATGAAATCAAGTGAATTTGGGCCTAAAAAATTGGGTTTGTGGGATTCGCCCCCCCCAAATTTATAGAGCTTTAAAAGAGCTTCGATTTGGTATATTATAGGCCCAGCAACGATTTCTGGATTAAAAGTTATGGGCCTATTCAGTCACAGCTCTCCGATTTTTTCCTCCAAAACTGATGAAAAGAAGTGAATTTGGGCCTAAAAAATTGGGATGGTGGGCTTTGCCTGCCTAATTTGTAAAGCTTGAAAAGTGCTTCGATTTGGTATATTATAGGCCCACCAATGATTTCTGGATCAAAAGTTATGGCCCTATTCAATCACAGTTCTTCAATTTTTTTCCTCCAAAACTGATGAAAACAAGTGAATTTGGGCCTAAAAAATTGGGTTGGTGGGTTTTTCCCGCCAGATTTGTAGAGCTTGAAAAGTGCTTCGATTTTGTATATTATAGGCCAAGCAATGATTTCTGGATCAAAAGTTATGGCCCTATTCAGTCACAGTTCTCCGATTTTTTTCCTCTAAAACTAATGAAAACAAGTGAATTTGGGCCTAAAAAATTGGGTTGGTGGGCTTTGCCCCGCCAGATTTGTAGAGGTTTAAAAAAGCTTCAATTTGGCGTATTATAGGCCCAGCGATGATTTCTGGATTAAAAGTTATGGCCCTATTCAATCACAGTTCTCCGATTTTTTTCCTTCAAAACTGATGAAAACAAGTGAATTTGGGCCTAAAAAATTGGGTTGGGGGGTTTTGCTCGCCATATTTGTAGAGCTTGAAAAGTGCTTCGATTTGGTTTATTATAGGCCCAGCAATAATTTCTAGATCAACTGTTATGGCCCTATTCAGTCACAGTTCTCCGATTTTTTTTTCTCCAAAACAGATGAAAACAAGTGAATTTGGGCCTAAAAAATTGGGTTGAGGGATTCGCCCTGCCAGATTTGTAAAGCTTTAAAAGAGCTTCGATTTGGTATATTATAGGCCCATCAACGATTTCTGGATTGAAAGTTACGGCCCTATTCAGTCACAGTTCTCCAATTTGTTCCTCCAAAACTGATGAAAACAAGTGAATTTGGGCCTAAAAAACTTGGTTGGTGGGCTTCAATCAGCCTGATTTGTAGAGCTTTAAAAAAGTTTCAATTTAGTATATTATACGCCCAGCAATGATTTCTGGATTAAACGTTATGGCTCTATTCAGTCACAGTTGTCCGATTTTTTTCCTCCAAAACTGATGAAAACAAGTGAATTTGGGCGTAAAAAATGGGCTGGGGGGTTTTGCCGGCCAGATTTGTAGAGCTTGAAAAGTGCTTCGATTTGGTTTATTATAGGCCCAGCAATGATTTCTGGATCAAAAGTTATGGCACTATTCAGTCACAGTTCTCTCGATTTTTTTTCCTCTAAAACTGATGAAAACAAGTGAATTTGGGCTTAAAAAATTCGGTCGGTGGGCTTTGCCCCGCCAGGTATGTAGAGCTTTAAAAAACCTTCAATTTTGTATATTATAGGCCTAGCAATGATTTCTGGATTAAAAGTTATGGCCCTATTCAGTTACAGTTCTCCGATTTTTTTCCTCCAAAACTGATGAAAACAAGTGAATTTGGGCCTAAAAAATTGGGTTGGGGGGTTTTGCCCGCCAGATTTGTAGAGCTTGAAAAGTGCTTCGATTTGGTTTATTATAGGCCCAGCAATGATTTCTATATCAAAAGTTATGGCCCCATTCAGTCACAGTTCTCCAATTTTTTTTCTCCAAAACTGATGAAAACAACTGAATTTGGGCATAAAAAATATGGTTTGTGGAATTCGCCCCGCCAAATTTGTAGAGCTTTAAAAGGGCTTCGATTTGGTATATTATAGGCCCAGCAATGATTTCTGGATTAAAAGTTATGGCCCTATTCAGTCACAGCTCTCCTATTTTTTCCTCCAAAACTGATGAAAACAAGTGAATTCGAGCCTAAAAAATTTGGTTGGTGGGCTTTGCCCCTCCAGATTTGTAGATCTTTAAAAGAGCTTCGATTTGGTATGTTATAGGCCCAGCAACGATTTCTGGATTAAAAGTTACGGCCCTATTCAGTCACAGTTCTCCGATTTTTTCCCTCCAAAACTAATGAAAACAAGTGAATTTGGTCCTAAAAAATTGGGTTGGTGGGTTTTGCCCGCCAGATTTGTAGAGCTTGAAAAGTGCTTCGATTTGGTCTATTGTAGGCCCAGCAATGATTTCTAGATCGAAAGTTATGGCCCTATTCAGTCACAGTTTCCCGATTTTTTTCCTCAAAAACTGATAAAAACAAGTGAATTTGGGCTTAAAAAATTCGGTCGGTGGGCTTCGGCCCGCCAGATTTGTAGGGCTTTAAAAAAGCTTCAATTTGGCATATTATAGGCCTAGCAATGATTTCTGGATTAAAAGTTATGGCCCTATTCAGTCACAGTTCTCCGATTTTTTTCCTCCAAAACTGATGAAAACAAGTGAATTTGGGCCTAAAAAATTGGGCTGGGGGGTTTTGCCCACAAGATTTGTAAAGCCTGAAAAGTGCTTCGATTTGGTCTATTATAGGCCCAGCAGTGATTTCTGGATCGAAACTTATGGCCCTATTCAGCCACAGTTCTCCGATTTTTTTCCTCAAAAACTTATGAAAACAAGTGAATTTGGGACTAAAAAATTGGGTTGGTGGGTTTCGCCCCGCGAGATTTGTAGAGCTTTAAAAAAGCTTCAATTTGGTATATTATAGGCCCCGCAATGATTTCTGGATCAAAAGTTATGGCCCAATTTAGTCACAGTTCTCCGATTTTTTTCCTCCAAAACTGATGAAAACAAGCGAATTTGGGCCTGAGAAATTGGTTTGGTGGGCTTCGCCCCGCCAGATTTGTAGAGCTTTAAAAAAGCATCAATTTGGTATATTATAGGCCCAGCAATGATTTCGGTATTAAAAGTTATGGCCCTATTCAGTCACAGTTCTCCGATTTTTTTCCTCCAAAACTGATAAAAACAAGTGAATTTCAGCCTAAAAAAATGGGTTGGTGGGTTTTGTCAGCCAGATTTGTAGAGCTTTAAAAGAGCTTCGATTTGGTATATTATAGGCCCAGCAACGATTTCTGGATCAAAAGTTATGGCCCAATTCAGTCACAGTTCTCCGATTTTTTCCTCGAAAACTGATGAAAACAAGTGAATTTGGGACTAAAAAATTGGGATGGTGGGTTTTGCCCGCCAGATTTGTAAAGCTTGAAAAGTGCTTCGATTTGGTATATTATTGGCCCAGCAATGATTTATGGATCAAAAGTTGTGGCCCTATTTAGTAACAGTTCTCCTATTTTTTTCCTCCAAAACAGATGAAAACAAGTGAATTTGGGCCTGAGAAATTGGTTTGGTGGTCTTCGCCCCGCCAGATTTGTAGAGCTTTAAAAAAGCTTCAATTTGGTATATTATAGGCCCAGCAATGATTTCGGTATTAAAAGTTATGGCCCTATTCAGTCACAGTTCTCTGATTTTTTTCCTCCAAAACTGATGAAAACAAGTGAATTTCAGCCTAAAAAAATGGGTTGGTGGGTTTTGTCAGCCAGATTTGTAGTCCTTTAAAAGAGCTTCGATTTGGTATATTATAGGCCCAGCAACGATTTCTGGATCAAAAGTTATGGCCCTATTCAGTCACAGTTCTCCGATTTTTTCCTCCAAAACTGATGAAAACAAGTGAATTTGGGACTAAAAAATTGGAAAGGTGTGGTTTGCCCGCCAGATTACTAATGCTTGAAAAGTGCTTCGATTTGGTATATTATAGGCCCAGCAATGATTTCTTGATCAAAAGTTATGGCCCAATTTAGTCACAGTTCTCCGATTTTTTTCCTCCAAAACTGATGAAAACAAGCGAATTTGGACCTGAGAAATTGGTTTGGTGGGCTTCGCCCCGCCAGATTTGTAGAGCTTTAAAAAAGCTTCAATTTGGTATATTATAGGCCCAGCAATGATTTCGGTATTAAAAGTTATGGCCCTATTCAGTCACAGTTCTCCGATTTTTTTCCTCCAAAACTGATGAAAACAAGTAAATTTCGGCCTAAAAAAATGGGTTGGTGGGTTTTGTCAGCCAGATTTGTAGAGCTTTAAAAGAGCTTCGATTTGGTATATTATAGGCCCAGCAACGATTTCTGGATCAAAAGTTATGGCCCAATTCAGTCACAGTTCTCCGATTTTTTCCTCGAAAACTGATGAAAACAAGTGAATTTGGGACTAAAAAATTGGGATGGTGGGTTTTGCCCGCCAGATTTGTAAAGCTTGAAAAGTGCTTCGATTTGGTGTATTATTGGCCCAGCAATGATTTCTGGATCAAAAGTTATGGCCCTATTTAGTCACAGTTCTCTGATTTTTTTCCTCCAAAACTGATGAAAACAAGTGAATTAGGGCCTGAGAAATTGGTTTGGTGGGCTTCGCCCGCCAGATTTGTAGAGCTTTAAAAAAGCTACAATTTGGTATATTATAGGCCCAGCAATGATTTCGGTATTAAAAGTTATGGCCCTATTCAGTCACAGTTCTCTGATTTTTTTCCTCCAAAACTCATGAAAACAAGTGAATTTCGGCCTAAAAAAATGGGTTGGTGGGTTTTGTCAGCCAGATTTGTAGAGCTTTAAAAGAGCTTCGATTTGGGTATATTATAGGCCCAGCAACGATTTCTGGATCAAAAGTTTTGGCCCTATTCATTCACAGTTCCCCGATTTTTTCCTCCAAAACTAATGAAAACAAGTGAATTTGGGACTAAAAAATTGGAAAGGTGTGTTTTGCCCGCCAGATTTGTAAAGCTTGAAAAGTGCTTCGATTTGGTATATTATAGGCCCAGCAATGATTTCTGGATCAAAAGTTGTGGCCCAATTTAGTCACAGTTCTCCTATTTTTTTCCTCCAAAACTGATGAAAACAAGCGAATTTGGGCCTGAGAAATTGGTTTGGTGGGCTTCGCCCCGCCAGATTTATAGAACTTTAAAAAAGCTTCAATTTGGTATATTATAGGCCCAGCAATGATTTCGGTATTAAAAGTTATGGCCCTATTCAGTCACAGTTCTCCGATTTTTTTCCTCCAAAACTGATGAAAACAAGTGAATTTCGGCCTAAAAAAATGGGTTGGTGGGTTTTGTCAACCAGATTTGTAGAGCTTTAAAAGAGCTTCAATTTGGTTTATTATTGGCCCAGCAATGATTTCTGGATCAAAAGTTATGCCCCTATTCAGTCACAGTTCTCCGATTTTTTTTTCCTCTAAAACTGATGAAAACAAGTGAATTTGGGCCCAAAAAATAGGGTTGGTGGGCTTCGCCCCGCCAGATTTGTAGAGCTTTAAAAAAGCTTCAATTTGGTATATTATAGGCCCAACATTGATTACTGGATTAAAGTTATGGCCCTATTCAGTCACAGTTCTCCAATTTTTTTCCTTCAAAACTGATGAAAACAAGTAAATTTGGGCCTAAAATATTGGGTTTACAGGCTTTGCCCCACAAGATTTGTAGAGCTTGAAAAGTGCTTCGATTTCATAGGTTATAGGCCCAGTAATGATTTCTGGATCAAAAGTTATGCCCTATTATGTTTTAGTTCCCTGATTTTTTCCTCCAAACTTGATGAAAACAAGTGAATTTGGGCCTAAAAAATTGGGTTGGTTGGATTCGCCCCGCCAGATTTGTAGAGCTTTAAAAGAGCTTCGATTTGGTATATTATAGGCCCAGCAAGGATTTCTGGATTAAAAGGTATCGCCCTATTCAGTCATAGCTCTCCGATTTTTTCCTCCAAAAACTGATGAAAACAAGTGAATTTGGGCCTTAAAAATTTGGTTGGTGGGCTGCGCCCTGCCTGATTTGTAGAGATTTAAAAAAGCTTCAATTTGGTATATTATAGGCCTCGCAATGATTTATGGATTAAAAGTTATGGCTATATTCAGTCACAGTTCTCCGATTTTTTTTCCTCCAAAACTGATGAAAACAAGTGAATTTGGGCCTAAAAAATGGGTTGGGGGGTTTTGCCAGCCAGATTTGTAGAGTTTGAAATGTGCTTCGATTTGGTTTATTATAGGCCCAGTAATGATTTCTGGATCAAAAGTTATGGCCCTATTCAGTCACAGTTCTCTGATTTCTTTCCTCCAAAACTGTTGAAAACAAGTGAATTTTGGCCTAAGAAATTGGGTTTGTGGGATTCGCCCGCCAGATTTATAGAGCTTTAAAAGAGCTTCAATTTGGTATATTATAGGCCCAGCAACGATTTCTGGATTAAAAGTTATGGCCCTATTCAGCCACAGCTCTCCGATTTTTTCCTCCAAAACTGATGAAAACAAGTGAATTTGGGACTAAAAAATTGGGATGGTGGGTTTTTGCCTGCCAAATTTGTAAAGATTGAAATGTGCTTCGATATGGTATATTATAGGCCCAGCATTGATTTCTGGATCAAAAGTTATGGCCCTATTCAGTCACAGTTCTCCGATTTTTTTCCTCTAAAACTGATGAAAACAGGTGAATTTGGGCCAAAAAAATTGGGATGGTGGGTTTCGCCCCGACAGATTTGTAGAGCTTTAAAAAAGCTTCAATTTGTTATATTATAGGCCCCGCAATGATTTATGGATTAAAAGTTATGGCTATATTCAGTCACAGTTCTCCGATTTTTTTTCCTCCAAAACTGATGAAAACAAGTGAATTTGGGCCTAAAAAATGGGTTGGGGGGTTTTGCCAGCCAGATTTGTAGAGTTTGAAATGTGCTTCGATTTGGTTTATTATAGGCCCAGTAATGATTTCTTGATCAAAAGTTATGGCCCTATTCAGTCACAGTTCTCCGATTTCTTTCCTCCAAAACTGTTGAAAACAAGTGAATTTTGGCCTAAGAAATTGGGTTTGTGGGATTCGCCCCGCCAGATTTATAGAGCTTTAAAAGAGCTTCGATTTGGTATATTATAGGCCCAGCAACGATTTCTGGATTAAAAGTTATGGCCCTATTCAGCCACAGCTCTCCGATTTTTTCCTCCAAAACTAATGAAAACAAGTGAATTTGGGACTAAAAAATTGGGATGGTGGGTTTTTGCCCGCCAAATTTGTAAAGCTTGAAATGTGCTTCGATATGGTATATTATAGGCCCAGCAATGATTTCTGGATCAAAAGTTATGGCCCTATTCAGTCACAGTTCTCCGATTTTTTTCCTCTAAAACTGATGAAAACAGGTGAATTTGGGCCAAAAAATTGGGATGGTGGGTTTCGCCCCGACAGATTTTTAGAGCTTTAAAAAAGCTTCAATTTGGTATATTATAGTCCCAGCAATGATTTATGGATTAAAAGTTATGGCCCTATTCAGTCACAGTTCTCCGATTTTTTTCCTTCAAAACTAAAGAAAATAAGTGAATTTGGGCCTAAAAAATTGGGTTTGAGGGTTATGCCCGCCAGATTTGTAGAGCTTGAAAAGTGCTTCGATTTGGTTTATTATAGGCCCAGCAATGATTTCTAGATCAAATGTTATGGCCATATTCAGTCACAGTTCTCCGATTTTTTTCTCCAAAACTGATGAAAACAAGTGAATTTGGGCCTAAAAAATTGGGTTGATGGGATTTGCCCTACAAGATTTCTAAAGCTTTAAAAGAGCTTCGATTTGGTATATTATAGGCCCATCAACGATTTCTGGATTAAAAGTTAAGGCCCTATTCAGTCACAGTTCTCCGATTTTTTCCTCCAAAACTGATGAAAACAAGAGAATATGGGCCTAAAAAATATGGTTGGTGGGCTTCGCCCTGCCTGATTTGTAGAGCTTTAAAAAAGCTTCAATTTAGTATATTATAGGCCCAGCAATGATTTCTGGATTAAAAGTTATGGCTCTATTCAGTCACAGTTCTCTGATTTTTTTCCTCCAAAATTGATGAAAACAAGTGAATTTGGGCCTAAAAAATGGGTTGGGGGGTTTTGCCGGCCAGATTTGTAGAGCTTGAAAAGTGCTTCGATTTGGTTTATTATAGGCCTAGCAATGATTTCTGGATCAAAAGTTATGGCCCTATACAGTCACTGTTCTCCAATTTTCTTCTCCAAAACTGATGAAAATGATAAGTTGATTTTTCATCAATTTATCCCCATCATTTATTGTAGTTTTTGAGCATATTTCAGTTAATTTGTCACCAGTTTTACGTTTGTGTTAATCTATTTTGTAGGATTTGCAAAGCGGAGAAAATCAAGTGAAAAAGATAAAAAGTCCGTGAAAATCTCCAATTTGTCGCTGCAACAAGCACGAGAAGCAAGCTATAGCCTGCGTCCCTCCGGAGAACAATCCAGGAGCAAGTGAGCTACAGTCGCAACAGCGCACCAACGTACGCCGCAGCAAGCCGCCCGCCAAGCCGCGCTTAGGCGCATCTAATGCGCGCTTTGCCGCCGCATCCAAGAGCCACGAGACGCGCTTAAGCGTCAATGCAATGCGCTTTAGGCGCGCATTCCAAATTGCTGAGGCGCGCCGAAGCGGCAAGACGTCCGCAGCGCTTAGGCGCGCACCGGAAGCCTTACCTCCTAACATGACGCTGCGCCGCAAATAAGACACCCATGGCTGCAGCACGCCTTTCTCGAATTTGGAGAGTTGTGCATCATATAAAAGGAAAAGGGAACAGAAATTAAAGGGGACGGAGAGAAAGAGGATTGAAAGCAGATAATACGGAAGAACCCTAGAACCAAAGAAAAGCAAATGAATCAAGGACTTTTCTCGAGATTTTCAAGGGATTCAAGGAGTTTGAAGGTTTTTAGGAGATTATCCATCGTGAGTTTTTCATTACTTTCTCCCTTTTGTGTTTCTTGAATTATCATTTAATTTTCTCGCTTTAACTATGGATTTTTGGTATTTTGTAATTGTGTATTTGATTTTGAGCATGGATAGCTAAACTCCTCATGCTAGGGGGTTTGATCTAATTTAATGAAAGCTTAATTTTAAGAATCTGTTTGCTTATTGAATGTGTTATACTCAAATCTTTTGTATCTCTTGTGCTTAATTTCTAATTTAATTACCCATTAGATTAGAGACCTTAGATGTATGAAATTAGGCTCGGGAGAGTTAATTACATACGTTGAGAATTAAGAGACGCAACCTAAGGAGATATTGAGTCGGGAGGCTAGTATAACCTTAGGAGATCGAATATGGGCAAAACTTAATGAATGCATAATTGGTTAAATTAATAGGGATATTAGTTTAATTAATTTAGCATATTATTTCACTTAGCACTCGGGAGAGGGAGTGAGATTATTTTAGTACCCATGATTTAAGATTGGAAGTAACACATCACTAAGTGACAGATTTAGATAAATATAGCATAATTAGGTGAAATTTGGTCACAGAGATCCCTTCAATCCAATTCATTTTGGCATCCGTTGATTGCATATTTTAATTAGTTACATTGTTAAATTTGGTTCTAATTCCCTCATTCTATATTGTCTAGATAAAATTGATTTGGATTAATAGCAATACTTAGCTCTTTCCTAGTTAACAATCCCAGAGGACGATACTCGATCTTCGGATCATTATTACTTCGCGATTCGTACACTTGCGAGCACATACGCTATTCTAAGCAAAGTTTACAAAACAATAAAAATTTATCGCGTATCAAGTTTTTGGCGTCGTTGCCGGGGAATGGTAACTTAGGATTTAAGTTAATATTGCTGTGAAATAGATCGATTTTAATTTAGACCTTTTTCTGTATTTTATTGATTTAATTTTTGTTAATTAAATTTCTTTCATCTATCCCATTGGTTGCGGTTTTATGCGCCGAGTCCGTAGCTTGGAGATTGTCCCTTTGGACCCCGAAATTGAGAGAACTATTTCAAGATTAAGAAGGAAACATTTGAACAGAAACCGAGCAATGGCGGAGGGTAATAACAACAACCAACCAAGAGCTTTGAGAGATTACTTCAGCTGTGGTTAATGAGAATTATTCGGGCATCGGGCCGCGACGATTAATGCGAATAATTTTGAACTGAAGCTGCGTTAATAAATATGATTCAAAGAGAACCAATATGGGGGTTGCCTTGTGAAGACCCCAATGTGCATCTAGCAATGTTCCTAGAGATCTGTTACACCATCAAGATGAATGGTGTGGACCAGACATTATCGAGAATCGCCTGTTCCCTTTTCACTTAGGGACAAGGCGAGGGGTTGGCTCCAATCGGTTCAAGCGGTAGTATAGACACGTGGGAAGATTTGGCGCAGGTTTCTTACCAAGTTCTTCCCTCCATCAAAGACCGCTCATCCGAGGAGCGAGATTGCACTGATTTAGACAATGGACTTTGAGCCTCTCTATGAGGCCTAGGAGCGCTTTTTAAGGAGTTGATCGAAAAATGCCCGCAAAGATGGATACCGGGATCGGTTCCAAATCCAGATCTTCTATAATGGTCTCGAATGGACAAACCAGATTTATTGTTGATGCGGCAAGGGGACGATGTTGTCCAAGACCTACGAGGAGGCCGAATTATTACCGGAGGAGATGGCCTCCAACAATGCCCAATGGCCGAGTGAGCGGTCAAGTGTGAAGAGAGCTGCAGTATGCATGAGGTTGACCCGTTGGTAGCCCTTTTCAAAGACAAGTATCGCCTCTAACCAACAAGATATCCGAGTTGACCACGAGGAAGCATCATCTAGTAAGGCAAGCAGTTGGTCACAGTGCACGTCCTATGGGGATGAAAGCAAAGATACTTGAACAGGTGCAATATGTGAACAATGTAAATTTCAACTACCAAGCAATAACATGTCGAGCAACCTGCCAACTCACTACCACCCAGGGCTTCGGAACCATGAAAACTTTTCTTATGGCAACAACAAGAATGTGTTGCAACCTCCTCCAGGGTTTAGCCAGCCGTTATCTCAAAGCAAGCCGTCAATAGAAGACTTATTGAGCACGTTCATTGTAGAAACCAGGGGGCGGTTCAACAAAGATGAGGCTAGACTTGATAGTATCGAGACTCATTGCACAAACATGAGCGCTACTATGAAGACTATGGAGATACAGATTGGCCAACTTGCCGATTCAATGAAGAGTTTATCATCCGGGAACTTTCCTAGTGACACCGTGAAAAAACCCCAAGGAGCAATGTAACGCATCACCTTGAGAAGTGGAAGGGAAGTTGAAAGTCCCATTCCTCAAAATAAGAAAGTTGTTGAAGAGAACACCACACCGGTGGAAGAGCTTGTGAAGAAGAATAATGATGAGGAGAAAAGGAGGAAGCACCTAAAGTGAATCCAGGGTCGGGTTTTTTTTCCGGACAATCCTCCTACCTTTCAACCAAAGCTCCCATTCCCCAAAGATTTCAAAAGAAGAAGATGGATGATCAATTTTCAAAGTTTTTAGATATCTTCAAAAAGATCCAAATTAATATTCCATTTGCGGGCGCCCTTGAGCAAATGCCGAACTACGTGAAATTCATGAAAGATATAATGGCAAGGAAGCGGAAATTGGAGGATTATGAGACCGTCAAACTCACGGAGGAGTGTAGTGCAATCCTCCAACGGAAGCTACCGCAAAAAAGCTCAAAGACCCCGGTAGTTTCACCATTCCATGTACAATTGGAGGTCAACTTTTTGAGAGAGCTCTTTGCGACCTAGGGGCAAGCATAAATCTCATGCCTTTGTCGGTGTTCCGAAAGCTTGGGCTTGGAGAGGTCACCCCTACAACCATATCGCTGCAAATGGCGGATAGGTCCATTACTTACCCATGGGGAATCATAGAAGATGTACTGGTAAAGGTGGATAAGTTCATCTTCCCGGTGGATTTTGTTGTTTTGGACATGGAAGAAGATCAAGAAATTCCCATTATCCTTGGAAGGCCTTTCCTCGCTACCGGAAGGGCTTTAATAGATGTACACAGTGGGAACTTGACTCTAAGGGTCAATGAGGAGAAAGCCATCTTCAACATCTTAAATCCCAAGCGGTCTCCACATGAAAATCCAACTTGCAACCGAGTGGAGGAAGTGAAATCTTGTATCAAGGAGTTCACTCAAGAAGTTGCGCCGAAGGATTCTTTTGGGAATGGTCCTACCAATTCCCTAACCCTGAAAAAGTTGAACAATGAAAAATTGGTGGCCAAAAAGAAAGTCAAGAAGAAGGACGACCAATGAACCTCATGGCAAGATCTCACCCCGGGTCAACGCGTCCCCTTTTCAACCCTCAATTGAAGCTCTCCCCAAAAAGGAGTCAAGATGGTCTGCACCATTTAAAATCAAGCGTGTGACCTCATTCGGTACTATCGAGCTAGAACCGGGGAGGATGAAGTCGTGTTCATGTCCAGCTAGGGACGTTAAATCAAGCGCTTCTTGGGAGGCAACCCAAGTTTCTATCCCTTTACTTGTTTTTTATTTTAGTTTAATTTTATTTGACTTGTTTAACATTTAGTTATTTTGTAGATGTTTTGGTGTTATTAGTTTTTTTTTTTTTTAGTACAATTTGACAGCAAGTGTTGTTAAAAAAAATATATTTGTGGTTGATTGCAGGTCATTGGAAGTTAGAAAATTTCGAGGGGCAGATTTCCAAGGGAAAGTGTTGAATCAGACGAGTGTTAAGATGAAAACCCGAGGAAGAAAAGGGCGCAGGCTGCAGCGTGAGAAATTAGCGCGCCTAAGCGCGCATCGGGTGAAAAAAAAAAGAAAAAAAAAAGAATGTTATTTTGTTTTTATTAAGCTCTCCGTTTTGGTGCTTGTACAAAAGTGGTTATTGTGAGAATAATTCAAGTGTGGGGGTGTTGGGAACTCCAATTGTGAGCTTGAGGTCGAAAAGCTATATGCCTAGGGTTTTGAGCCGAAAAAGTCCATCTCTCAACCACCTTTAGCCCTAGCCGAACATTACAAGCTTGCAAAGTCCTTTTGATTTCCAAGACTCGTTTAGCCTACATTAGTGGAGAGCGGAACTGAGTTGGGCCTATGGAATCCTAAGTCGTGAGTTACTTAATCATGTAGTTGAATAAGTGAATCCGGGTTCCGAATGGTTAAGTGTGAGGCGGGAGGCTTGAATGTCTTTGTGTTCATCAAACATGTTGAAATTCTAGAACATCACAAGGGATTGCCTTGCATAAAAACTCAGAGATTTTAGGGGATGTTGAGGACCAAAGAATGATCATCGGGATATGTAGAACACTCACTTTTTATTTGTGTTTTGTTTATTTTATTTTGTGTTAGGTTAAGATTTTTTAGCATAGCCTTTTGTTTTTTTTAGTTATTCTTGTTCTTCTATTTACATTGTTTTGCTCGGGACTAGCAAAAGCTTAAGTGTGGGGGTATTTGATAAGTTGATTTTTCATCAATTTATCCCCATCATTTATTGTAGTTTTTGAGCATATTTCAGTTAATTTGTCACTAGTTTTACGTTTGTGTTAATCTATTTTGTAGGATTTGCAAAGCGGAGAAAATCAAGTGAAAAAGATAAAAAGTCCGTGAAAATCTCCAATTTGTGCGGCGTTGCGGTATACGAGAAGCAAGCTTCAGACTGCGTCCTCCGGAGAACAATCCAGGAGCAAGTGAGCTACAGTCATGCAGCGCACCAATTTCGTCTGTGCTGCAGCCCTTTTCCTTTTAGATCACATGGCCCTATTCAACTAGGCGCAATTCAATGCGCGCTTAAGCGCGCATCCAAGAGCCATTTGGTATATTATAGGCCCAACAATGATTTCTGGATTAAAAGTTATGGCCCTATTCAGTCACAGTTCTACGATTTTTTTCCTCCAAAACTGATGAAAACAAGTGAATTTGGGCCTAAAAAATTTGGTTGGTGGGCTTTGCAAGCCAGATTTGTAGATCTTTAAAAGAGCTTCGATTTGGTATGTTATAGGCCAAGCAAGGATTTCTCGATTAAAAGTTATGGCCCTATTCAGTCACAGTTCTCTGATTTTTTCCCTCCAAAACTGATGAAAACAAGTGAATTTGGGCCAAAAAAATTGGGTCGGTGGGTTTTCCCCGCCAGATTTGTAGAGCTTGAAAAGTGCTTCGATTTGGTATATTATAGGCCCAGCAATGATTTCTGGATCAAAAGTTATGGCCCTATTCAGTCACAATTCACTGATTTTTTTCATCTAAAACAGATCAAAACAAGTGAATTTCGGCCTAAAAAATTGGGTTGGGGGGTTTTGACCGCCAGATTTGTAGAGCTTGAAAAGTGCTTCGATTTGGTATATTAAAGGCCCAGCAATGATTTTTAGATCAAAAGTTATGGCCCTATTCAGTCACAATTTTCCAATTTTTTTCTCCAAAACTGATGAAAACAAGTGAATTTGGGCCTAAAAAATTGGGTTGATGGGTTTCGCCCCGCCAGATTTGTAGAGCTTAAAAAAAGCTTCAATTTGGTATATTATAGGCCCAGCAACGATTTCTGGATTAAAAGTTATGGCCCTATTCAGTCACAGTTCTCCGATTTTTTTCCACCACATCTGATGAAAACTAGTAAATTTGGGCCTCAAAAATTGAGTTAGGGGGTTTTGCCCGCCAGATTTTTAGAGCTTGAAAAGTTCTTCGATTTGGTTTATTATAGGCCCAGCAATGATTTCTGGATCAAAAGTTATGGCCCTATTCAATCACAGTTCTCCGATTTTTTTTCTCCAAAACTGATGAAAACAAGTGAATTTGGGACTAAAAAATTTTGTTGATGGGCTTCGCCCCGCCAGATTCGTAAAGCTTTAAAAAATCTTCAATTTGGTATATTATAGGCCCAGCAATGATTTCTGGATTAAAAGTTATGGCCCTATTCAACACAGTTCTACAATTTTTTTCCTCCAAAACTGATGAAAACAAGTGAATTTGGGCCTAAAAAATTTGGTTGGTGGGTTTTGCAAGCCAGATTTGTAGATCTTCAAAAGTGCTTCGATTTGGTATGTTATAGGCCAAGCAAGGATTTCTCGATTAAAAGTTATGGCGCTATTCAGTCACAGTTCTCCGATTTTTTCCCTCCAAAACTGATGAAAACAAGTGAATTTGGGCCTAAAAAATTGGGTCGGTGGGTTTTCCCCGCCAGATTTGTAGAGCTTGAAAAGTGCTTCGATTTGGTATATTATAGGCCCAGCAATAATTTCTGGATCAAAAGTTATGACCCTATTCAGTCACAATTCTCCAATTTTTTTCATCTAAAACAGATCAAAACAGTGAATTTCGGCCTAAAAAATTTGGTTGGGGGGTTTTACTCGCCAGATTTGTAGAGCTTGAAAAGTGCTTCGATTTGGTATATTAAAGGCCCAGCAATAATTTTTGGATCAAAAGTTATGGCCCTATTCAGTCACAGTTCTCCGATTTTTTTCCTCCAAAACTGATGAAAATAAGTGAATTTCGGCCTAAAAAATTGGGTTGGGGGGTTTTGCCCGCCAGATTTGTAGAGCTTCAAAAGTGCTTCGATTTTGTTTATTATAGGCCCAGCAATGATTTCTGGATCAAAAGTTATGGCCCTTTTCAGTCACAATTCTCTGATTTTTTTCCTCCAAAACTGATGAAAACAAGTGAATTTGGGCCTAAAAAATTGGCTTGATGGGCTTCGCCCCGCCAGATTTGTAGAGCATAAAAAAAGCTTCAATTTGGTATATTATAGGCCCAGCTATGAGTTGTGGATTAAAAGTTATGGCCCTATTTAGTCACAGTTCTCCGATTTCTTCCCTCCAAAACTGATGAAAACAAATGAATTTGGGCCTAAAAAATGGGGTTGGTGGGCTTCGCCTCGCCAGATTTGTAGAGCTTTAAAAAAGCTTCAATTTGGTATATCATAGGCCCAGCAATGACTTCTAGATTAAAAGTTATGGCCCTATTCGGTCACAGTTCTCCGATTTTTTTCCTCCACATCTGATGAAAACTAGTAAATTTGGGCCTCAAAAATTGGGTTTGGGGGTTTTGCCCGCCAGATTTTTAGAGCTTGAAAAGTTCTTCGATTTGGTTTATTATAGGCCCAGCAATGATTTCTGGATCAAAAGTTATGGCCCTATTCAGTCCCAGTTTTCTGATTTTTTTCTCCAAAACTGATGAAAACAAGTGAATTTGGGCCTAAAAAATTGGGTTAATGGGCTTCGCCCCACCAGATTTGTAGAGCTTAAAAAAAGCTTCAATTTGGTATATTATAGGCCCAGCTATGATTTGTGGATAAAAAGTTATGGCCCTATTTAGTCACAGTTCTCCGATTTTTTTCCTCCAAAACTGATGAAAACAAGTGAATTTGGGCCTAAAAATTGGGTTGGTGGGTTTTGCAAGCCAGATTTTTAGATCTTGAAAAGTCCTTCGATTTGGTATATTATAGGGCCAGCAATGATTTCTGGATCAAAAGTTATGGCCCTATTCAGTCACAATTCTCCGATTTTTTTCCTCTAAAACTAATGAAAGATAGTGAATTTGGGCCTAAAAAATTAGGTTGGTGGGCTTCGTCCCGCCAGATTTGTAAAGCTTTAAAAAAGCTACAATTTGGTATATTATAGGCCCAGCAATGATTTCTGGATTAGAAGTTATGGCGCTATTCAGTCACAGTTCTCCGATTTTTTTCCTCCAAAACTGATGAAAACATGTGAATTTGGGCCTAAAAAATTGGATTGGTGGGTTTTACTCGCCAGATTTGTAGAGCTTGAAAAGTCCTTCGATTTGGTATATTATAGGCCGAACAATGATTTCTGGATCAAAAGTTATGGCCCTATTCAGTCACAGTTCTCCGATTTTTTCCCTCCAAAATTGATGAAAACAAGTGAATTTGGGCCTAAAAAATTGAGTTGGTGGGCTTCGCCACGCCAGATTTGTAGAGCTTTAAAAAAGCTTAAATTTGGTATATTATAGGCCCAGCAATGATTTCTGGATTAAAATTTATGGCCCTATTCAGTCACAGTTCTCTGATTTTTTTTCCTCCAAAACTGATGAAAATATGGGAATTTCGGCCTAAAAAATTGGGTTGGTGGGTTTTGCCCGCCAGATTTGTAGAGCTTGAAAAGTGCTTCGATTTGGTTTATTATAGGCCCAGCAATGATTTCTGGATCAAAAGTTATGGTACTATTCAGTCACAATTCTCCGATTTTTTTTCTCCAAAACAGATGAAAACAAGTGAATTTGGGCCAAAAAAATTGGGTTAGTTTGTTTTGCTTGCCACATTTGTAGAGCTTGAAAAGTCCTTCGATTTGGTATATTATAGGCCTAGCAATGATTTCCGGATCAAAAGTTATGGCCCTATTCAGTCACAATTCTCCTATTTTTTTTCTCTAAAACTAATGAAAACTAGTGAATTTGGGCCTAAAAAATTGGGTTGGTGGGCTTTGTAGCCCTTTTAAAAGCCATTTTTTTCTAGGATTAAAAGTAGAGCTTTAAAAAAATTGGGTTGGGGGGTTTTGCATGATTTGGTATATTATAGGCCCAGCAATGATTTCTAGATTAAAAGTTATGGCCCTATTCACTCACAGTTCTCCGATTTTTTTCCTCCAAAACCGATGAAAATAAGTGAATTTCGGCCTAAAAATTGGGTTGGGGGTTTTGCCCGATTTTTTTCCTAAAGCTTTTGGGCCTAAAAAATTGGGTTGCTTGATTTTGTTTATTATAGGCCATAGGCAATGAATTTTCGGATCAAAAGTTATGGCCCTTCTCCGATTTTTTTTCCTCCAAATTCTCCGATTTTTTCTCCAAAACCGATGAAAACAAGTGAATTTGGGCCTAAAAATTTTGTGGATGTTGGGCTTTTAGCCCCAGCCTCTCCGATTTTTTTCCTTTTTGTAGAGCTTGAAAAGTGCTTCGATGTGGTTTATTATAGGCCCAGCAATGATTTCTAGATCAAAAGTTATGGCCCTATTTAGTCAAAGTTCTCCGATTTTTTTTCTCCAAAACTGATGAAAACTAGTGAATTTGGGCCTAAAAAATTGGGTTGGTGGGCTTTGCCCCTCCAGCTTTGTAGATCTTTAAAAGAGCTTCGATTTGGTATATTATAGGCCCAAAGAATGATTTCTAGATTAAAAGTTATGGCCCTATTCGGTCCACAGTTCTCCGATTTTTTTCCTCCAAATTTTGATGAAAACTAGTAAATTTGGGCCTCAAAAAAAATTGATTGGGTTTTGGGGTTTTGCCCGCCCCGCAGATTTTTAGAGCTTGAAAAAGCTTCAATTTGGTTTATTATAGGCCCAAAAATGATTTCTGGATTAAAAGTTATGGCCCTATTCAGGTCCAGTTTCCGATTTTTTCCTCCAAAACCGATGAAAACAAGTGAATTTGGGCCTAAAAATTTGGGTTAATGGGTTTTGCCACCAGATTTGTAGAGCTTGAAAAAGCTTCAATTTGGTTTATTATAGGCCCAAAATGATTTGTGGATAAAAGTTATGGCCCTATTTAATCACAGTTCTCCCTATTTTTTTTTTTCTCCAAAATTGATGAAAACAAGTGAATTTGGGCCTAAAAATTGGGTTGGTGGTTTTGCAAGCCAGATTTTTAGATCTTTAAAAAGTCCTTCAATTTGGTATATTATAGGCCCAAAGAATGATTTCGGATCAAAAGTTATGGCCCTATTCAATCACAATTCTCCCGATTTTTTCCTCCAAAACTAATGAAAATAGTGAATTTGGGCCTAAAAAATTGAGTTGGTGGGCTTTGCCCCGCTTGATTTGTAAAAGCTTTAAAAAGCTTCAATTTGGTATATTATAGGCCCAAAGAATGTTTTTTGCCGGATTAAAAAAAAGTTATGGCCCTATTCATTATCCACAATTCTCCGATTTTTTTCCCCCAAAACTGATGAAAACAAGTGAATTTGGGCCTAAAAAATTAGGTTGGGGGGTTTTGCCCGCCATATTTGTAGGGCTTGAAAAGTGCTTCGATTTTGTTTATGATAGGCCCAGCAATGATTTCTAGATCAAAAGTTATGGCCCAATTCAGTCACAGTTCTCCGATTTTTTCCCTCCAAAATTGATGAAAACAAGTGAATTTGGGCCTAAAAAATTGAGTTAGTGGGCTTCGCCCCGCCAGATTTGTAGAGCTTTAAAAAAGCTTCAATTTGGTATGTTATAGGCCCAGCAACGATTTCTGGATTAAAAGTTATGGCCCTATTCAGTCACAGTTCTCCGATTTTTTCCCTCCAAAACTGATGAAAACAAGTGAATTTCGGCCTAAAAAATTGGTTTGGGGGGTTTTGCCCGCCAGATTTGTAGAGCTTGAAAAGTGCTTCGATTTGGTTTGTTAAAGGCCCAGCAATGATTTCTAGATCAAAAGTTTTGGCCCTATTCAGTCACAGTTCTCCGATTTTTTCCCTCCAAAACTGATGAAAACAAGTGAATTTGGGCCTAAAAAATTGGTTTGGGGGGTTTTGCCTTCCAGATTTGTAAAGCTTGGAAAGTGCTTCAATTTGGTTTATTATAGGCCCAGCAATGATTTCTGGATCAAAATTTATGGCCCTATTCAAATCCAATTCTCCTATTTTTTTTTTCTCCAAAACTAATGAAAACAAGTGAATTTTGGCCTAAAAAAAATTGGGTTGGTAGGCTTTCCCGCCCACCATTTTGTAGAGCTTTAAAAGTGCTTCGATTTGGTATATTATAGGCCCAAAGAATGATTTCTTTGGATCAAAAGTTATGGCCCTATTCACTCCAAAGTTCTCCTATTTTTTCCCACCAAAACCGATGAAAACAAGTGAATTTCATCCTAAAAAATTGGTTTGGGGGTTTTGCCCGCCGATTTATGTAGAGCTTGAAAAGTGCTTCGATTTGGTATATTATAGGCCCAGCAATGATTTCTGGATCAAAATTTATGGCCCTATTCAGTCACACTTCTCCGATTTTTTCCTCCAACACTGACGAAAACAAGTGAATTTTGGCCTAAAAAATGGGGTTGATAGGCTTCGCCCGCCTGATTTGTAGAGCTTTAAAAAAGCTTCAATTTGGTATATTATAGGCCCAGCAATGTTTTCTGGATTAAAAGTTATGGCCCTATTCAGTCACAGTTCTCTGATTTTTTTCCTCCAAAACTGATGAAAATAAGTGAATTTGGGCCTAAAAATGGGTTGGTGGCGGGTTTTGCCCCAGATTTTTTTAGAAACTTGAAAAGTGCTTGATTTGGTTTGTTAAAGGCCCAACAATGATTTCTGGATCAAAAGTTATGGCCCTATTCAGTCACAATTCTCTGATTTTTTCCTCCAAAACTGATGAAAATAAGTGAATTTGGGCCTAAAAAATTGGGTTGGTGGGAGTCGCCCCACCAGATTTTTTGAGCTTTAAAAAAGCTTCAATTTGGTTTCTTATAGGCCCAGCTATGATTTCTGGATCAAAAGTTATGGCCATATTCAGTCACAGTTCTCCGATTTTTTCCTCCAAAACTGATGAAAACAAGTGAATTTGGGCCTAAAAAATTAGGTTGGTGGGCTTCGCCCCGGCAGATTTGTAAAGATTTAAAAAAGCTTCAATTTTGTATATTATAGGCCGAGCAATGATTTCTGGATTAAATGTTATGGCCCTATTCAGTCACTGTCCTCCGATTTTTTCCCTCCAAAATGAAAACAAGTGAATTTGGGCCTAAAAAATTAGGTTGGTGGGCTTCGCCAAGCGAGATTTGTAGAGCTTTAAAAGAGCTTCGATTTGGTATATTATAGGCCCAGCAATGATTTCTGGATTAAAAGTTATTGCCCTATTTAGTCACAGCTCTCCAATTTTTTCCTCCAAAACTGATGAATACAAGTGAATTTGGGCCTAAAAAATTAGGTTGGTGAGATTCGCCCCGCCTTATTTGTAGAGCGTTAAAAAAGCTTTAATTTGGTGTATTATAGGCCCATCAATGATTTCTGGATTAAAAGTTATGGCCCTATTCAGTCACAGTTCTCCGATTTTTTTCCTCCAAAACTGATGAATACAAGTGAATTTGGGCCTAAAAATTTGGGTTGGTGGGATTCGCCCCAATTGATTTGTAGAGCTTTAAAAAAGCTTCGATTTGGTATATTTTAGGCCCAGCAATGATTTCTGGATTAAAAGTTATGGCCCTATTCTCATCACGATTCTCGATTTTTTTCCTCCAAAACTGATGAAAACAAGTGAATTTGGGCCTAAAAAATGGGTTGGGGGGTTTTGCCCGCCAGATTTGTAGAGCTTGAAAAGTGCTTCGATTTGGTATATTATAGGCCCAGCAACGATTTCTGGATCAAAAGTTATGGCCCTATTCAGTCATAGTTCTCCGATTTTTTCCTCCAAAACTGATGATAACAAGTGAATTTGGGCCTAAAAAATTGGGTTGGTGGGATTCGCCCCACCAGATTTTTAGAGCTTTAAAAAAGCTTCAATTTGGTTTCTTATAGGCCCAGCAATGATTTCTGGATCAAAAGTTATGGCCCTATTCAGTAACTGTTCTCCGATTTCTTCCTCCAAAACTGATGAAAACAAGTGAATTTGGGCCTAAAAATTTGGTTGGTGGGCTTTTGCCTTCCAGATTTGTAAAGATTTAAAAAAGCTTCAATTTGGTATATTATAGGCCGAGCAATGATTTCTGGATTAAAAGTTATGGCCCTATTCAGTCACTGTCCTCCGATTTTTTCCCTCCAAAATGAAAACAAGTGAATTTGGGCCTAAAAAATTAGGTTGGTGGGCTTCGCCAAGCCAGATTTGTAGAGCTTTAGAAGAGCTTCGATTTTGTATATTATAGGCCCAGCAATGATTTCTGGATTAAAAGTTATTGCCCTATTTAGTTACAGCTCTCCAATTTTTTCCTCCAAAACTGATGAAAACAAGTGAATTTGGGCCTAAAAAATTAGGTTGGTGGGCTTCGCCCCGCCTGATTTGTAGAGCGTTAAAAAAGCTTTAATTTGTTGTATTATAGGCCCATCAATGATTTCTGGATTAAATGTTATGGCCCTATTCAGTCACAGTTCTCCGATTTTTTCCCTCCAAAACTGATGAAAACAAGTGAATTTGGGCCTAAAAAATTGGTTGGGGGGCTTTGCCCGCCAGATTTGTAGAGCTTTAAAAGTGCTTCGATTTGGTATATTATAGGCCCAGGAACGATTGCTGGATCAAAAGTTATCGCCCTATTCAGAAACAGTTCTCCTATATTTTCCCTCCAAAACTGATGAAAACAAGTGAATTTGAGCCAAAAAAATGGGTTGGTGCGCGTCGCAACGCCAGATATGTAGAGCTTGAAAAGTGCTTCGATTTGGTATATTATAGGCCCAGCAAGGATTTCTGGATCAAAAGTTATGGCCCTATTCAGTCACAGTTCTCCGATTTTTTTCCTCCAAAACTGATGAATAGAAGTGAATTTGGGCCTAAAAATTTGGGTTGGTGGGCTTCGCCCCAATTGATTTGTAGAGCTTTAAAAAAGCTTCAACTTGGTATATTATACGCCCAGCAATGATTTCTGGATTTAAAGTTATTGCCCTGTTTAGTCACAGCTCCCCAATTTTTTCCTCCAAAAACCGATGAAAACAAGTGAATTTGGGCCTAAAAATTGGTTGGGGGTTTTGCCCGCCAGATTTGTAGAAACTTTAAAAGTGCTTCGATTTGGTATATTATAGGCCCGATAAACGATTCTTTGGATCAAAAGTTATGGCCCTATTCAATCCACCTTTCTCCTATATTTTCCCACCAAAATGAAAAACAAGTGAATTTGGGCCTAAAAAATGGGTTCTTTGGGCGTTTTCGGATAGCGCCGGATATATGTAGAGCTTTAAAAGTGCTTCGATTTGGTATATTATAGGCCCAGCAAAAAAGATTACGGATCAAAAGTTATGGCCCTATTCAGTCACAGTTTCTCCAATTTTTTCCTCCAAAACTGATGAATACAAGTGAATTTGGGCCTAAAAATTTGGGTTGGTGGGATTCGCCCCACTTGATTTTAGAGCTTTAAAAAGCTTCAATTTGGTTTCTTATAGGCCCAAAGAATGATTTACGGATCAAAAGTTATGGCCCTATTCAATCCACAGTTCTCCGATTTTTTCCTCCAAAACGATGAAAACAAGTGAATTTGGGCCTAAAAATTTGGTTGGTGGGCTTTGCCCGATTGATTTGTAAAGATTTAAAAAGCTTCAATTTGGTATATTATTAGGCCGAGCAATGATTTACGGATTAAAAGTTATGGCCCTATTCACCACACATCCTCCGATTTTTTCCTCCAAAATGAAAACAAGTGAATTTGGGCCTAAAAATTAGGTTGGTGGGCTTCGCCCCAAGCATTTGTAGAGCTTTAGAAGAGCTTCGATTTTGTATATTATAGGCCCAAAGAATGATTTACGGATTAAAAGTTATTGCCCTATTTAATTCTGACTCCAATTTTTTCCTCCAAAACCGATGAAAACAAGTGAATTTGGGCCTAAAAATTTAGGTTGGTGGGCTTCGCCCACTTTGATTTGTAGAGCGTTAAAAAGCTTTAATTTGTTGTATTATAGGCCCATCAATGATTTACGGATTAAATGTTATGGCCCTATTCAATCCACAGTTCTCCGATTTTTTCCTCCAAAACCCGAAAAACAAGTGAATTTGGGCCTAAAAATTTGTTGGGGGCTTTGCCCACGATTTGTAGAGCTTTAAAAGTGCTTCATTTGGTATATTATAGGCCCAGGCGATTCTTTGGATCAAAAGTTATCGCCCTATTCGTAAAAGTTCTCCTCCATTTTTTCCTCCAAAACCCGATGAAAACAAGTGAATTTGAGCCAAAAAAAATGGGTTGGTGGGCGTCATAGCACCGATTTATGTAGAGCTTGAAAAGTGCTTCGATTTGGTATATTATAGGCCCAGCAAGGATTTCTGGATCAAAAGTTATGGCCCTATTCAGTCACAGTTCTCCGATTTTTTTCCTCCAAAACTGATGAATACAAGTGAATTTGGGCCTAAAAATTTGGGTTGGTGGGCTTCGCCCCAATTGATTTGTAGAGCTTTAAAAAAGCTTCAACTTGGTATATTATACGCCCAGCAATGATTTCTGGATTTAAAGTTATTGCCTATTTAGTCACAGCTTCTCCCATTTTTTTCCTCCAAAACGATGAAAACAAGTGAATTTGGGCCTAAAAATTGGTTTGGGGTTTTTTGCGATTTGTAGAGCTTTAAAAGTGCTTCGATTTGGTATATTATAGGCCCATAACGATTGCTTTGGATCAAAAGTTATGGCCCTATTCAGTCACAGTTCTCCTATATTTTCCCTCCAAAACTGATGAAAACCAGAGAATTTGAGCCTAAAAAAATGGGTTGGTGGGCGTCGCAACGCCAGATATGTAGAGCTTGAAAAGTGCTTCGATTTGGTATATTATAGGCCCAGCAAGGATTTCTGGATCAAAAGTTATGGCCCTATTCAGTCACAGTTCTCCGATTTTTTTCCTCCAAAACTGATGAAAACAAGTGAATTTGGGCCTAAAAAATTGGGTTGGTGGGATTCGCCCCACCTGATTTTTAGTAGAGCTTTAAAAAGCTTCAATTTGGTTTCTTATAGGCCCAAAAATGATTTACGGATCAAAAGTTATGGCCCTATTCAAGAATAGATTCTCCGATTTTTCCTCCAAAACCGATGAAAACAAGTGAATTTGGGCCTAAAAAATTTGTTGGTGGGCTTGCCCCCGCCATTTGTAAAGATTTAAAAAGCTTCAATTTGGTATATTATAGGCCCGAGCAATGATTTACGGATTAAAAGTTATGGCCCTATTCAATCACTGATTCTCCGATTTTTTCCTCCAAAATGAAAACAAGTGAATTTGGGCCTAAAAATTAGGTTGGTGGGCTTCGCCAAAGCATTTGTAGAGCTTTAGAAGAGCTTCGATTTTGTATATTATAGGCCCAAAAATGATTTACGGATTAAAAGTTATTGCCCTATTTAGTTCTGACTCTCCAATTTTTTCCTCCAAAACCCGATGAAAACAAGTGAATTTGGGCCTAAAAATTAGGTTGGTGGGCTTTGCCCCCAATTGATTTGTAGAGCTTTAAAAAGCTTTAATTTGTTGTATTATAGGCCCATCAATGATTTACGGATTAAATGTTATGGCCCTATTCATCCACAGTTCTCCGATTTTTTCCCTCCAAAACCGATGAAAACAAGTGAATTTGGGCCTAAAAAATTGGTTGGGGGCTTTGCCATGATTTGTAGAACTTTAAAAGTGCTTGATTTGGTATATTATAGGCCCAGGAACGATTGCTGGATCAAAAGTTATCGCCCTATTCAGAAACAGTTCTCCTATATTTTCCCTCCAAAACTGATGAAAACAAGTGAATTTGAGCCAAAAAAATGGGTTGGTGCGCGTCGCAACGCCAGATATGTAGAGCTTGAAAAGTGCTTCGATTTGGTATATTATAGGCCCAGCAAGGATTTCTGGATCAAAAGTTATGGCCCTATTCAGTCACAGTTCTCCGATTTTTTTCCTCCAAAACTGATGAATAGAAGTGAATTTGGGCCTAAAAATTTGGGTTGGTGGGCTTCGCCCCAATTGATTTGTAGAGCTTTAAAAAAGCTTCAACTTGGTATATTATACGCCCAGCAATGATTTCTGGATTTAAAGTTATTGCCCTGTTTAGTCACAGCTCCCCAATTTTTTCCTCCAAAACTGATGAAAGCAAGTGAATTTGGGCCTAAAAAATTGGTTGGGGGGTTTTGCCCGCCAGATTTGTAGAGCTTTAAAAGTGCTTGATTTGGTATATTATAGGCCCGATGAATGATTCTTTGGATCAAAAGTTATGGCCCTATTCAGTCACAGTTCTCCTATATTTTCCCACCAAAACTGATGAAAACAAGTGAATTTCAGCCTAAAAAAATGGGTTGCTGGGCGTCGCAACGCCAGATATGTAGGGCTTGAAAAGTGCTTCGATTTGGTATATTATAGGCCCAGCAAGGATTTCTGGATCAAAAGTTATGGCCCTATTCTGTCACAGTTCTCCGATTTTTTTCCTCCAAAACTGATGAATACAAGTGAATTTGGGCCTAAAAATTTGGGTTGGTGGGATTCGCCCCAATTGATTTGTAGAGCTTTAAAAAAGCTTCGATTTGGTATATTATAGGCCCAGCAATGATTTCTGGATTAAAAGTTATGGCCCTATTCAGTCACAGTTCTCTGATTTTTTTCCTCCAAAACTGATGAAAACAAGTGAATTTGAGCCTAAAAAATGGGTTGGGGGGTTTTGCCCGCCAGATTTGTAGAGCTTGAAAAGTGCTTCGATTTGGTTTGTTAAAGGCCCAGCAATGATTTCTGGATCAAAAGTTATGGCCCTATTCAGTCACAGTTCTCCGATTTTTTCCTCCAAAACTGATGATAACAAGTGAATTTGGGCCTAAAAAATTGGGTTGGTGGGATTCGCCCCACCAGATTTTTAGAGCTTTAAAAAAGCTTCAATTTGGTTTCTTATAGGCCCAGCAATGATTTCTGGATCAAAAGTTATGGCCCTATTCAGTAACAGTTCTCCGATTTCTTCCTCCAAAACTGATGAAAACAAGTGAATTTGGGCCTAAAAAATTTGGTTGGTGGGCTTCTCCCAGATTTGTTTGTAAAGATTTAAAAAGCTTCAATTTGGTATATTATAGGCCGAGCAATGATTTCGGATTAAAAGTTATGGCCCTATTCAACATCATTTGTCCTCCGATTTTTTTCCCTCCAAATGAAAACAAGTGAATTTTGGCCTAAAAATTAGGTTGGGTGGGCTTCGCCAAGCCATTTGTAGAGCTTTAAAGAGCTTCGATTTGGTATATTATAGGACCAAAGAATGATTTACGGATTAAAAGTTATTGCCCTATTTAGTTCTGACTCTCCATTTTTTTCCTCCAAAACCGATGAAAACAAGTGAATTTGGGCCTAAAAATTAGGTTGGTGGGCTTCACTACATTTGATTTGTAGAGCGTTAAAAAAGCTTTAATTTGTTGTATTATAGGCCCATCAATGATTTCTGGATTAAATGTTATGGCCCTATTCAGTCACAGTTCTCCGATTTTTTCCCTCCAAAACTGATGAAAACAAGTGAATTTGGGCCTAAAAAATTGGTTGGGGGGCTTTGCCCGCCAGATTTGTAGAGCTTTAAAAGTGCTTCGATTTGGTATATTATAGGCCCAGCAATGATTTCTGGATTAAAAGTTATTGCCCTATTCAGAAACAGTTCTCCTATATTTTCCCTCCAAAACTGATGAAAACAAGTGAATTTGAGCCAAAAAAATGGGTTGGTGGGCGTCGCAACGCCATATATGTAGAGCTTGAAAAGTGCTTCGATTTGGTATATTATAGGCCCAGCAAGGATTTCTGGATCAAAAGTTATGGCCCTATTCAGTCACAGTTCTCCGATTTTTTTCCTCCAAAACTGATGAATACAAGTGAATTTGGGCCTAAAAATTTGGGTTGGTGGGATTCGCCCCAATTGATTTGTAGAGCTTTAAAAAAGCTTCGATTTGGTATATTATAGGCCCAGCAATGATTTCTGGATTAAAAGTTATGGCCCTATTCAGTCACAGTTCTCTGATTTTTTTCCTCCAAAACTGATGAATACAAGTGAATTTGGGCCTAAAAATTTGGGTTGGTGGGCTTTGCCCCAATTGATTTGTAGAGCTTTAAAAAAGCTTCAACTTGGTATATTATACGCCCAGCAATGATTTCTGGATTTAAAGTTATTGCCCTGTTTAGTCACAGCTCCCCAATTTTTTCCTCCAAAACTGATGAAAGCAAGTGAATTTGGGCCTAAAAAATTGGTTGGGGGGTTTTGCTCGCCAGATTTGTAGAGCTTTAAAAGTGCTTCGATTTGGTATATTATAGGCCCAGTAACGATTGCTGGATCAAAAGTTATGGCCCTATTCAGTCACAGTTCTCCTATATTTTCCCACCAAAACTGATGAAAACAAGTGAATTTCAGCCTAAAAAAATGGGTTGCTGGGCGTCGCAACGCCAGATATGTAGGGCTTGAAAAGTGCTTCGATTTGGTATATTATAGGCCCAGCAAGGATTTCTGGATCAAAAGTTATGGCCCTATTCAGTCACAGTTCTCCGATTTTTTCCTCCAAAACTGATGATAACAAGTGAATTTGGGCCTAAAAAATTGGGTTGGTGGGATTCGCCCCAATTGATTTGTAGAGCTTTAAAAAAGCTTCGATTTGGTATATTATAGGCCCAGCAATGATTTCTGGATTAAAAGTTATGGCCCTATTCAGTCACAGTTCTCTGATTTTTTTCCTCCAAAACTGATGAAAACAAGTGAATTTGAGCCTAAAAAATGGGTTGGGGGTTTTGCCCCAATTGATTTGTAGAGCTTGAAAAGTGCTTCATTTGGTTTGTTAAAGGCCCAAAGAATGATTTACGGATCAAAAGTTATGGCCCTATTCAATCCACAGTTCTCCGATTTTTTTCCCAAAACGATGATGATAACAAGTGAATTTGGGCCTAAAAAATTGGGTTGGTGGGATTCGCCCCACCAGATTTTTAGAGCTTTAAAAAAGCTTCAATTTGGTTTCTTATAGGCCCAGCAATGATTTCTGGATCAAAAGTTATGGCCCTATTCAGTCACAGTTCTCCGATTTCTTCCTCCAAAACTGATGAAAACAAGTGAATTTGGGCCTAAAAAATTGGGTTGGTGGGCTTCGCCCCGGCAGATTTGTAAAGATTTAAAAAAGCTTCAATTTGGTATATTATAGGCCGAGCAATGATTTCTGGATTAAAAGTTATGGCCCTATTCAGTCACTGTCCTCCGATTTTTTCCCTCCAAAATGAAAACAAGTGAATTTGGGCCTAAAAAATTAGGTTGGTGGGCTTCGCCAAGCCAGATTTGTAGAGCTTTAAAAGAGCTTCGATTTGGTATATTATAGGCCCAGCAATGATTTCTGGATTAAAAGTTATTGCCCTATTTAGTCACAGCTCTCCAATTTTTTCCTCCAAAACTGATGAAAACAAGTGAATTTGGGCCTAAAAAATTAGGTTGGTGGGATTCGCCCCGCCTGATTTGTAGAGCGTTAAAAAAGCTTTAATTTGTTGTATTATAGGCCCATCAATGATTTCTGGATTAAATGTTATGGCCCTATTCAGTCACAGTTCTCCGATTTTTTCCCTCCAAAACTGATGAAAACAAGTGAATTTGGGCCTAAAAAATTGGTTGGGGGGCTTTACAAGCCAGATTTGTAGAGCTTTAAAAGTGCTTCGATTTGGTATATTATAGGCCCAGCAACGATTGCTGGATCAAAAGTTATCGCCCTATTCAGAAACAGTTCTCCTATATTTTCCCTCCAAAACTGATGAAAACAAGTGAATTTGAGCCTAAAAAATGGGTTGGTGGGCGTCGCAACGCCAGATATGTAGAGCTTGAAAAGTGCTTCGATTTGGTATATTATAGGCCCAGCAAGGATTTCTGGATCAAAAGTTATGGCCCTATTCAGTCACAGTTCTCCGATTTTTTTCCTCCAAAACTGATGAATAGAAGTGAATTTGGGCCTAAAAATTTGGGTTGGTGGCTTCGCCCCAATTGATTTGTAGAGCTTTAAAAAAGCTTCAACTTGGTATATTATACGCCCAGCAACGATTTCTGGATTTAAAGTTATTGCCATGTTTAGTCACAGCTCCCCAATTTTTTCCTCCAAAACTGATGAAAACAAGTGAATTTGGGCCTAAAAAATTAGGTTGGTGGGCTTCGCCCCGCCTAATTTGTAGAGCGTTAAAAAAGCTTTACTTTGGTGTATTATAGGCCCATCAATGATTTCTGGATTAAAAGTTATGGCCCTATTCAATCACAGTTCTCTGATTTTTTCCCTCCAAAACTGATGAAAACAAGTGAATTTGGGCCTAAAAAATTGGTTGGGGGTTTTGCCCGCCAGATTTGTAGAGCTTTAAAAGTGCTTCGATTTGGTATATTATAGGCCAAGCAACGATTGCTGGATCAAAAGTTATGGCCCTATTCAGTCACAGTTCTCCTATATTTTCCCTCCAAAACTGATGAAAACCAGAGAATTTGAGCCTAAAAAAATGGGTTGGTGGGCGTCGCAACGCCAGATATGTAGAGCTTGAAAAGTGCTTCGATTTGGTATATTATAGGCCCAGCAAGGATTTCTGGATCAAAAGTTATTGCCCTTTTCAGTCACAGTTCTCTGATTTTTTTCCTCCAAAACTGATGAATACAAGTGAATTTGGGCCTAAAAATTTGGGTTGGTGGGCTTTGCCCCAATTGATTTGTAGAGCTTTAAAAAAGCTTCAATTTGGTATATTATACGCCCAGCAATGATTTCTGGATTAAAAGTTATTGTGCTATTCAGTCACAGCTCCCCGATTTTTTTTCTCCAAAACTGATGAAAACAAGTGAATTTGGGCCTAAAAAATTGGGTTTGTGGGCTTTGTCCCGCCAGATTTTAATGGCTTTAAAAGAGCTTCGATTTGGAATATTATAGGCCCAGCAACGATTTCTGAATCAAAAGTTATGGCCCTAATCTGTCACAGTTCTCCGATTTATTCCTCCAAAACTGATGAAAACAAGTGAACTTGGGTCTAAAAAATTGGGTTGGTGACTTTCTCAACGCCAGATTTGTAAAGCTTTAAAAGAGCTTCGATTTGGTATATTATAGGCCCAGCAACGATTTCTAGATCAAAAGTTATGACCGTATTCAGTCACAGTTCTCCGATTTTTTTCCTCTAAAACTGATGAAAACAAGTGAATTTTGGCCTAAAAAATTTGGTTAGTGGGCTTCGTACCGCCGGATTTGTAGAGCTTGAAAAGTGCTTCGATTTTGTATTTTATAGGCCCTGCAAGGATTTCTGGATCAAAACTTATGGCCCTATTCGGTCACAGTTCTCCGATTTTTTCCCTCCAAAACTGATGAAAACAAGTGAATTTGGGCCTAGAAAATTGGGTTGGTGGGCGTCTCCTCGCCAGATATGTAGAGCTCGAAAAGTGCTTCGATTTGGTATATTTTAGGCCCAACAAGAATTTCAGGATCAAAAGTTTTTGCCCTATTCAATCACAGTTCTCCGATTTTTTTCCTCCAAAATTGATGAAAATAAGTGAATTTTGGCCTAAAAAATTAGGTTGGTGGGCTTCGCCCCGCCAGATTTTCAGAGCCTTAAAAAATCTTTGAATTTGTATATTGTAGGCCCAGCAACGATTTTTGGATTAAAAGTTATGGCCTTATTCAGTCACAATTCTTCGATTTTTTTTCTCCAAAACTGATGAAAATAAGTGAATTAGGGCCTAATAAATTGGGTTGGTGGGCTTAGCCCCACAAGATTTGTAGAGCTTTAAAAGTGCCTCGATTTGGTATATTATAGGCCCGGCAACGATTTCTGGATTAAAAGTTATGGCCGTATTCAGTCACAGTTCTCCGATTTTTTCCCTCTAAAATTGATGAAAACAAGTGAATTTTTGCCTAAAAATTGGGTTCGTGGGCCTCACACCGCCGGATTTGTAGAGCTTGAAAAGTGCTTCGATTTTGTATTTTATAGGCCCAGCGAGGATTTCCGGATCAAAAGTTATGGCCCTATTCAGTCACAGTTCTCCGACTTTTTCCCACCAAAATTGATGAAAACAAGTGGATTTGGGCCTAAAAAATTTGGTTTGTGTGCTTCGCCCTTCCAGATTTGTAGAGCTTTAAAAGTGCTTTGATTTGCTATATTATAGGCCCAGCAACGATTTCTGGATCAAAAGTTATGGCCGTATTCAGTCACAGTTCTCCTATTTTTTTCCTCTAAAACTGATGAAAACGAGTGAATTTTTGCCTAAAAAATTAGGTTCGTGGGCTTCGTCCCACCAGATTTGCTGAGCTTGAAAGGTGCTTCGATTTGGTATATTGTAGGCCCAGCAACAATTTCTGGATCAAAAGTTATTGCTGTATTAAGTCACAGTTCTCCGATTTTTTCCCCTAAAATGGATGAAAACAAGTGAATTTTGGCCTAAAAAATTGGGTTGGTGGGCTTCGCCCCGCCAGATTTGAAGAGCTTGAAAAGTGCTTCGAATTTGTATATTATAGGCCGAGCAAGGATTTCTGGATCAAAAGTTATGGCCCTTTTCAATCATAGTTCTCCGATTTCTTCCCTCCAAAACTGATGAAAACAAGTGAATTTGAGCCTAAAAAAATGGGTTGGTAGGCGTCGTAACGCCAAATATGTAGAGCTTGAAAAGTGGTTCGATTTGGTATATTATAGGCCCAGCAAGGATTTCTAGATCAAAAGTTATGGCCCTCTTCAGTCACAGTTCTCCGATTTTTTTCCTCCAAAACTGATGAAAACAAGTGAATTTGGGCCTAAAAAATTGGGTTGGTGGGCTTCGCCGCGCCAAATTTGTAGAGCTTTAAAAGAGCTTCAATTTTGTATATTATAGGCCCAGCAACGATTTCTGGATCAAAAGTTATGACTGTATTCAGTCACAGTTCTCCGATTATTGTCTTCCAAAACTGATGAAAACAAGTGAATTTTGGCCTACAAAATTGGGTTGTGGGCTTTGCCCAGCCAGATTTGTAGAGCTTGGAAAGTGCTTCGATTCGCTATACTATCGGCCCAGCAACGATTTCTGGATCAAAAGTTATGGCCGTATTTAGTCATAGTTCTCCGATTTTTTTCCTCTAAAACTGATGAAAACAAGTGAATTTTGTCCTAAAAAATTTGGTTAGTAGTCTTTGCCCCGCCAGATTTGTAGAGCTTGAAAAGTGCTTTGATTTTGTATATTATAGGCCAGCAAGGATTTCTGGATCAAAAGTTATGGCCCTATTTAGTCACAATTCTCTGATTTTTTCAGTCCAAAACTGATGAAAACAAGTTAATTTGGGCCTAAAAAATTGGATTGGTGGGAGTCGCCCCACCAGATTTGTAGAGCTTGAAAAGTGCTTCGATTTGGTATATTATAGGCCCAGCAAGGATTTCTGTATCAAAAGTTATTGCTCTATTCAGTCACAGTTGTCCGATGTTTTTTCTCCAAAATTAATGAAAACAAGTGAATATGGACCTAAAAAATTGGCTTGGTGGGCGTCGCCCTGCCAGATTTTTAGAGCCTTAAAAAATCTTCGATTTGGTATATTATAGGCCCAGCAACAATTTCTGGATTAAAAGTTATGACCCTATTTAGTCACAGTTCTCCGATTTTTTCCCTCCAAAACTGATGAAAACAAGTGAATTTTGGCCGAAAAAATTTGGTTGGCGGGCTTTGACCCCCCAGATTTTTAGAGCTTGAAAAGTGCTTCAATTTGGTATATTATAGGCCCAACAACGATTTCTGGATCAAAAGTTATGGTCTTATTCAGTCACAGTTCACCGATTATTGTCCTCCAAAACTGATCAAAACAAGTGAATTTTGGCCTAAAAAATTGGGTTGGTGGGCTTTGCCCAAGCAGATTTGTAGAGCTTGAAAAGAGCTTCGATTTGCGATATTACAGGCCCAGCAACGATTTCTAGATCAAAAGTTATGGTCGTATTCAATCACAGTTCTCTGTTTTTTTTCCTCTAAAACTGATGGAAACAAGTGAATTTTGGCCTAAAAAATTTGGTTGGCGGGCTTTGCCCCGCCGAATTTGTAGAGCTTAAAAAATGCTTCGATTTGGTATATTATAGGCCCAGCAACGATTTTTGGATCAAAAGTTATTGCCGTATTAAGTCACAGTTCTCCGATTATTGTCCTCCAAAACTGATGAAAACAAGTGAATTTTGGCCTAAAAAATTGGGTTGGTGCGCTTTTCCCTAGCATATTTATAGAGCTTGAAAAGTGCTTCGAATTGCTATATTATAGGCCCAGCAACGATTTCTGGATCAAAAGTTATGGCCGTACTCAGTCACAGTTCTCCGATTATTGTCCTCCAAAGCTTATGAAAAGAAGTGAATTTTTGCCTAAAAAATTGGGTTGGTGCGCTTTGCCCTGGCATATTTGTAGAGCTTGAAAAGAGCTTCGAATTGCTACATTATAGGCCCGGCAACGATTTCTGGATCAAAAGTTATGGCCGTACTCAGTTACAGTTCTCTGATTTTTTCCATTAAAATTGATGAAAACAAGTGAATTTTGGCCTAAAAAATTGGGTTGGTGCGCTTTGCCCTGCCGGATTTGTAGAGCTTGAAAAGTGCTTCGATTTGGTATATTATAGGCCCAACAAGGATTTCTGGATCAAAAGTTATGGCCCTGTTCAGTCACAGTTCACTGATTTTTTTCCGCTAAAACTGATAAAAACAAGTGAATTTGGGCCTCAAAAATTGGGGTGGTGGGCTTCTCCCAGCCAGATTTGTAGAGCTTTAAAAAAGCTTCGATTTTGTATACTATAGGCCCAGCAACGATTTCTAGATTAAAAGTTTTGACCCTATTCAATTACAGTTCTCTGATTTTTTTCCTCCAAAACTGATAAAAAAAGTGAATTTGGGCTTCAAAAACTGGGATGGTGTGCTTCGCCTCGCCTGATTTGTAGAGCTTTAAAAGTGCTTCGATTTGATATATTATAGGCCCAGCAACGATTTCTGGATCAAAAGTTATGGCCCTATTCAGTCACAGTTCTCCGATTTTTTTCCTCCAAAGCTGATGAAAACAAGTGAATTTGGGCCTTAAAAATTGGCTTTCTGAGCTTTGCCATGTCAGACTTGTAGAACTTTAAAATACCTTCGATTTGGTATATTATAAGCCCAGCAACAATTTCCGGATTAAAAGTTATGGCCCTATTCAGTCACAGCTCTCCGATTGTTTTCCTCCAAAACTGATGAAAACAAGTGAATTTGGGCCTAAAAAATTGGGTTGGTAGGTTTTCCCCCACAGATTTGTAGAGCTTGAAAAGTGCTTCGATTTGGCATATTATAGGCCAAGCAATGATTTCTGGATCAAAAGTTATGGCCCTATTCAGTCACTGTTCTCCAATTGGGTTGGTGGGCTTCGCCCAGCAAGATTTCTAGAGCTTGAAAACTGCTTCGATTTGGCATATTATAGGCCTAGCAACGATTTCTGCATCAAAAGTTATGGCCGCATTCAGTCACAATTCTCCGATTATTATTCTCTAAAACTAATGAAAACAAGTAAATTTAGGCCTAAAAATTGGGTTGGTGGGCTTTGCCCCGCCAGATTTGTAGAGCTTTAAAAGAGCTTCGATTTCTTATATTATAGGCCTAGCAACGATTTCTGGATTAAACGTTATGGCCCCATTCAATCACAGGCCTCCGATTTTTTTCCTCCTAAACTGATGAAAACAAGTGAATTTGGGCCTTAAAAATTGGGTTGGTGGGCTTTGCCCCGCCAGATTTGAAAAGCTTTAAAAGAGCTTCGATTTGGTATATTATAGGCCCAGCAACGATTTCTGTATCAAAAGTTATGGCCGTATTCAGTCACAGTTCTCCGATTTTTTCATCCATAACTAATGAAAAGAAGTTAAGTTGGGCCTAAAAAAATGGGTTGGTGGCCTTCTCTCAGCCAGATTTGTAGAGCTTGAAAAGTGATTCGATTTGGTATATTATAGGCCCAGCAACGATTTCTTGATCAAAAGTTATAGCCATATTCAGTCACAGTTCTCCGATTATTGTCCTCCAAAACTGATGAAAACAAGTGAATTTTGGCCTAAAAAATTAGGTTGGTGGTCTTTGCCCAGGCAGATTTGCAGAGCTTGAAAAGAGCTTCGAATTGCTATATTATAGGCCCAGCAACGATTTCTGGATCCATAGTGATGGCCGTATTCAGTCACAGTTCTCCGATTTTTTTCCTCTAAAACTGAAGAAAACAAGTGAATTTTGGCCTAAACAAGTAATTAGTACAAATTACTCACCTCACCAAGTGCCTCGCCTACCGGACCGGTTTTGGGTTCTGCCCCCGAGGATGCACTCTCCACATCCTATCTAGGCTTACAGCAATAGACTCTATTACCAGTTCACAAGATCTCTTATCTTAAGAAATCATCCGTTTAACATTATGAAATCGTTCATATGACCCCACGAACTACTCAAGCCGCGGGCCCCATGACTGAACAAGCCATGAGGTTCCATGACTGACAGGCTATGGATTCCAAGGACAGGACAAGCCAAGGAATTCCATAAACTAACAAGCCATGGTTTTTAAAACATTTTTTTCTTTCGCAAATCAATCCCTTTCTTTAAAACATTTTCAAGGCCAAAATCCTTTTTGAAAACAGGCTCACAAGGAAAAGGGATAGAAATCCTACCTCGCACAATCAAACACAGGACTAGCGTTGCCTATCCGCTTCCGCTTCCTCAAGCCCCTTGATTCTGAATCCACAGCGAGCAATCGATACAAAACACCACTTTAGGATCAATCCTCGGTCCTAAAGTAATCCAATTTCAATCATATACCAAGATTCTCAATTAGTGTGCCCTAATCCATTTTCATGTTCAAATTCCATTCCAAGGGTTTTAAATATCAAATCGGGATTTAGGATACTAATCCTTTCATCCTAAGTCCCCAAATGAAGCTAATTTGGGTTCTCCCCCGAAAACAGGGGTCAAAACGACAATTTCGGGCCAAACAAGGTCAAACCCGTGTACACGGTCGACCGGAGACAGAGGAGTGCATCACCACCGGTCGGCCGGTGGTGTGCACTCGGTCGATCCGGTCCGTCGGCGGTGGTCAGAACGATCCGGTCGGCCGTCTGCGGTCGACCGGTGGATATTCCTGCCTTCGCGAAAACTTCGCGGAAATCAGTCAAAAACCTGCAAATCCAGTCCCAATTCACAAAATCTCAAGGGACAACCACTAGATCTGGGTTCTAGGTCCTAAAACAAGTCCAAAGAACCCAAGATCTCCAATTTCTACCCTAGTTTCACTCGGAATCCATCAAAATCCGTTTTGAACCAAAAATGAGTTTTAAATCCGAAAACTTGAAATCCAAGAGAGGTTCTTTCAGTAATCTTACCTTGAATCCTTCTCTTGATGTTGAAAACTCTTTGAAATCACTCTTTGGCTCAAAACTCGTTCGATTTGGGATGGAAATGAGAGAGAGAGTTCGGGAGTGTGAGTGAGAGAGAGAGAGAGAGAGAGAGAGGAAGAGAAACGCACGGGAGAAAAGAAAAGGAAGGAAAAGAAAAGAAAGAAAAAGAAGAAAAGAAAAGAAAAGGAAAAAGAAAAGAAAATGACGTGTAAAATATAACAGTCCAGAAATGCGCCCATACACACTTCTGGATAAATTACTGTAAATAATTTAAATACCTTGGAATCATTTAAACTCAATTAATTAAATCAGATTAGGCACACTAATAATCTTAATTACCCTAATTAATCTCAATTAATTCTTCAGGGTGTTAATATAATAGGCCCAGCAAGAATTTCTGGATCAAAAATTGTGGCCCTATTCAGTCACAGTTCTCTGATTTTTTTCCTACAAAACTGATGAAAACAATTGAATATGGGCCTAAAAAATTGGGTTGGTGGGCTTCACCCTGCCTGATTTTTAGAGCTTTAAAAGAGCTTCGATTTCGTATATTATAGGCCCAGCAACGATTTTTGGATTAAAAGTTATGGCCCTATTCGGTCACAGTTCTCTGATTTTTTTACTCCAAAACTGATGAAAACAAGTTAATTTGGGCCTAAAAAATTGAGTTCTTGGGGTTCACCCTGCCATATTTCTAGAGCTTTGAAAGAGCATCGATTTGGTATATTATAGGCCCAGGAACGATTCCTGGATCAAAACTTATGGCCTTATTGAGTCACAGTTCTCCGATTTTTTTGATCCAAAACTGATGAAAACAAGTCGATTTTGGCCTGCAAAACTGGGTTGGTGGTCTTCACCCTGCCAGATTTGTAGAGCTTTAAAAGTGCTTCGATTTGGTATATTATAGGCCCAACAAGGATTTATGGATCAAAAGTTATGGCCCTATTCAGTCACAGTTCTCTGATTTTTTTCCACCAAAACTACTGACAATTAGTGAATTTTTGCATAAAAAATTCGGATGGTGGGCCACGCACCGCTAGATTTGTAGAGCTTGAAAAGAGCCTCGATTTGTTATATTATAGGCCCAGCAACAATTTCAGGATCAAAACTTATGGCCGTATTCAGTCACAGTTCTCCGCTTTTTTGCACCAAAACTGATCAAAACAAGTGAATTTTGGCCTAATAAATTGGGATGCTGTTCTTCGCCCAGCCAGATTTCTAGAGCTTCAAAAGTGCTTCGATTTTGTATATTATAGGCCCAGCAACGATTTCTGGATCAAAAGTTATGGCTGTATTCAGTCACAGTTCTCCGATTATTATCCTCAAAAACTGGTGAAAACAAGTGAATTTTAGCCTAAAAAAATTGTTTGGTGGGCATAGCCCCGCCAGTTTTGTAGCGCTTTAAAAGAGCTTCGATTTGGTATATTATAGGTCCAGCAACGATTTCTGGATCAAAAGTTATGGCTCTATTCAGTCACAGTTCTCCGATTTTTTCCTCTAAAACTAATGAAAACAAGTGAATTTTGGCCTAAAAAATTGGGATGGTGGGCTTCGCCCCGCCAGATTTGTAGAGATTGAAACGTGCTTTGATTTTGTATATTATAGACCAACATGGATTTCTGGATCAAAAGATATGGTCGTATTTAGTCACAATTCTCCGATTATTGTCCTCCAAAACTGATGAAAACATGTGAATTTTGGCCTAAAAAATTGTTTGGTGGGCTTCGCCCCGCCAGATTTGTAGAGCTTGAAAAGTGATTCGATTTTGTATATTGTAGGCCCAGCAAGGATTTCTGGATCAAAAGTTATGGCCCTATTCAGTCACAATTCTCTGATTTTTTTTCCTCCAAAACTGATGAAAACCAGTGAATTTTGCCCAAAAAAATTGGGTTGCTGGGCTTTGCCCATCCAGATTTGTAGAGCTTGACCAGGGCTTCGATTTGCTATATTATAGGCCCAACAAGATTTCTGGATCAAAAGTTATAACCCTATTCTGTCACAGTTCTCCGATTTTTTTCCTCCAAAACTGATGAAAACAACTGAATTTGGGCCTAAAAAATTTGGTTTGTGGGCTTCGCCCCTCCAGATTTGTAGAGCTTCAAAAGTGCTTCGATTTGGTGTATTATAGGCCTAACAACGATTTCTGGATCAAAAGTTATGGCCGTATTCAGTCACAGTTCTCTGATTTTTTTCCTCCAACACTGATGACAGCAAGCGAATTTGGGCCTAAAAAATTGGGTTGGTGGGCTTCGCCCCGCCATATTTTTAGATCATTAAAAGAGCTTCAATTTGGTATATTATAGGCCCAGTAACGATTTCTGGATCAAAAGTTATGGCCCTATTCAGTCACAGTTCTCCGATTTTTTTCCTCCAAAACTGATGAAACAACTGAATTTGGGCCTAAAAAATTGGGTTAGTGGGCTTCGCCCCTCCAGATTTGTAGAGCTTCAAAAGTGCTTCGATTTGGTGTATTATAGGCCCAACAACGATTTCCGGATCAAAAGTTATGGGCGTATTCGGTCACAATTCTCTGATTTTTTTCCTCCAACACTGATGACAGCAAGCGAACTTGGGCCTAAAAAATTGGGTTGGTGGGCTTCGCCCCGCCATACTTTTAGAGCTTTAAAAGAGCTTCAATTTGGTATATTATAGTCCCAGCAACGATTTCTGGATCAAAAGTTATGGCCATATTCAGTCACAGTTCTCCGATTTTTTTCCTCCAAAACTGATGAAAACAAGTGAATTTGGGCATAAAAAATTGGGTTGGTGGGCTTCACCCTGCCAGATTTGTAATGCTTTAAAAGGGCTTCGATTTTGTATATTATAGGCCCAGCACCGATTTATGGATTAAAAGTTATGGCCCTATTCACTCACAGTTCTTCGATTTTTTTCCTCCAAAACTGATGAAACAAGTGAATTTGGGCCTAAAAATTTGGTTGGTGGGCTTCGCCCCTCCAGATTTCTAGAGCCTGAAAGGTGTTTCGATTTGGTATATTATAGGTCCAGCAACGGTTTCTGGATCCAAAGTTATTGCCGTATTCAGTCACAGTCCTCCGATTATTGTCCTCCAAAACTGATGAAAACAAGTGAATTTTTGCCTAAAAAATTGGGTTCGTGGACTCTGCCCAGCCAGATTTGTAGAGCTTGAAAAGTTCTTCGATTTGGTATATTATAGGCCCAGCAACGATTTCTGGATCAAAAGTTTTGGCCCTATTCAGTCACAGTTCTCCGATTTTTTTCTCCAAAACAGATAAAATAGAGTGAATTTTGGTCTAAAAAATTGGGTTGGTGGGCTTCGCCCTAATAGATTTGTACAGCTTGAAAAGTGCTTCAATTTGGTATATTATAGGCCTAGCGATGATTTCTGGATCAAAAGTTATGGCCGTATTCAGTCACAGTTCTCTGATTATTGTCCTCCAAAACTGATGAAAACATGTGAATTTTGGCCTAAAAAATTGGGTTCGTGGGCGTTGCCCATCCAGATTTGTAGAGGTTGAAAAGGGCTTCGATTTGCTATATTATAGGCCCAACAAGGATTTCTGGATTAAATGTTATGGCCCTATTCTGTCACAGTTCTCTGATTTTTTTCCTCCAAAACTGATGAAAACAACTGAATTTGGGTCTAAAAAATTGGGTTGGTGGGCTTCGCCCCTCCAGATTTGTAGAGCTTCAAAAGTGCATCGATTTGGTGTATTATAGGCCCAGCAACGATTTTCGGATCAAAAGTTATGGCCGTATTCAGTCACAGTTCTCTGATTTTTTTCCTCCAAACCTGATGACAGCAAGCGAATTTGGGCCAAAAAAATTGGGTTGGTGGGCTTTGCCCTGCAATATTTTTAGAGCTTTAAAAGAGCATCAATTTGGTATATTATAGGCCACGCAGCAATTTCTGGATCAAAAGTTACGGCCCTATTCAGTAACAGTTCTCCGATTTTTTTCTCCAAAACTGATAAAAACAAGTGAATTTTGGCCTGAAAAATTGGGTTGGTGGGCTTCGCCACATTAGATTTGTAGAGCTTGAAAAGTGCTTCAATTTGGCATATTATAGGCCTAGCAACAATTTATGGATCAAAAGTTATAGACGTATTCAGTCACAGTTCTCCGATTATTGTCCTCCAAAGTTGATGAAAACAAGGGAATTTTGGCCTCAAAAATTGGGTTGGTGGGCATTGCCCATCCAGATTTTTAGAGCTTGAAAGGGGCTTCGATTTACTATATTATTGGCCCAACAAGGATTTCTGGATCAACGGTTATGGCCCTATTCAGTCGCAGTTCTTCCGATTTTTTTCCTCCAAAACTGATGAAAACAAGTGAATTTTGGCCTAAAAAATTGGGTTGGTGGCCTTTGCCCCGACAGATTTGTAAAGCTTTAAAAGAGCTTTGATTTGGTATATTATAGGCCCACCAACGATTTCTGGATCAAAAGTTATGGCCCTATTCTTTCATAGTTCTCCGATTTTTTTCCTCCAAAACTGAGAAAATAAGTGAATTTTGGCCTAAAAAATTTTTTTTGATGGGCTTCGCCCCGCCTGATTTGTAGTGCCTGAAAAGTGCTTCGATTTGGTATATTATAAGCCCAGCAACGATTTCTTGATCAAAAGTTATGGCCGTATTCAGTCACAGTTCTCCGATTATTGTCCTCCAAAATTGATGAAAACAAATGAATTTTGGCCTAAAAAATTGTGTTGGCGGGCTTCGCACCACCAGATTTGTAGAGCATCAAAAGTGCTTCGATTTCGTATATTATAGGCCCAGAAACGATTCCTGGATCAAAACTTATGGCCTTATTGAATCACAGTTCTCCGATTTGTTTTCCTCCAAAACTGATGAAAACAAGAGGATTTTACCCTAAAAAATTGGGTTCGTGGACTCTGCCCAGCCAGATTTGTAGAGCTTGAAAAGTGATCCGATTTTGTATATTATAGGCCCAGCAAGGATTTCTGTATCAAAAGTTATGGCCCTATTCAGTCACAGTTCTCCGTTTTTTTTCCTCCAAAACTGATGAAAACAAGTGAGTTTTGCCCTAAAAAATTGGGTTGGTGGGCTTTGCCCATCCAGATTTGTAGAGCTTGACAAGGGCTTCGATTTGCTATATTATAGGCCCAGCAAGATTTCTGGATCAAAAGTTATAGCCCTATTCTGTCACAGTTCTCTGATTTTTTTCCTCCAAAACTGATGAAAACAACTGAATTTGGGCCTAAAAGATTGGGTTAGTGGGCTTCGCCCCTCCAGATTTGTTGAGCTTCAAAAGTGCTTCAATTTGGTGTATTATAGGCCTAACAACGATTTCCGGATCAAAAGTTATGGCCGTATGCAGTCACAGTTCTCTGATTTTTTTCCTCCAACACTGATGACAGCAAGCGAATTTTGGCCTAAAAAATTGGGTTGGTGGGCTTCGCCCCGCCATATTTTTAGAGCATTAAAAGAGCTTCAATTTGGTATATTATAGGTCCAGCAACGATTTCTGGATCAAAAGTTATGGCCCTATTCAGTCACAGTTCTCCGATTTTTTTCCTCCAAAACTGATGAACCAATTGAATTTGAGCCTAAAAAATTGGGTTAGTGGGCTTCGCCCCTCCAGATTTATAGAGCTTCAAAAGTGCTTCGATTTGGTGTATGATAGGCCCAACAACGATTTCCGGATCAAAAGTTATGGGCGTATTCAGTCACAGTTCTCTGATTTTTTTCCTCCAACACTGATGACAACAAACGAATTTGGGCCTAAAAAATTGGGTTGGTGGGCTTCGCCCCGCCATAATTTTAGAGCTTTAAAAGAGCTTCAATTTGGTATATTATAGTCCCAGCAACGATTTATGGATCAAAAGTTATTGCCATATTCAGTCACAATTCTCCGATTTTTTTCCTCCAAAACTGATGAAAACAGGTGAATTTGGGCATAAAAAATTGGGTTGGTGTTCTTTGCCCCGCCAAATTTGTAGTGCTTTAAAAGAGCTTCGATTTCGTATATTATTGGCCCAGCACCGATTTATGGATTAAGAGTTATGGCCCTATTCACTCACAGTTCTCTGATTTTTTTCCTCCAAAACTGATGAAACAAGTGAATTTGGGCCTAAAAAATTGAGATGGTGGGCTACGCCCCGCCAAATTTGTAGAGCTTTAAAAGAGCTTCGATTTGGTATATTATAGGCCCAACAACGATTTTTGGATCAAAAATGATGGCCCTATTCAGTTACAGTTCTCCGATTTTTTTCCTCCAAAACTGATGAAACAACTGAATTTGGGCCTAAAAAATTGGGTTAGGTGGCTTCGCCCTTCCAGATTTGTAGAGCTTCAAAAGTGCTTCGATTTTGTGTATTATAGGCCCAACAACGATTTCCGGATCAAAAGTTATGGCCGTATTCAGTCACAGTTCTTTGATTTTTTTCCTCCAACACTGATGACAGCAAGCGAATTTGGGCCTAAAAAATTGGTTTGGTGGGCTTCGCCCCGCCATACTGTTAGAGCTTTAAAAGAGCTTCAATTTGGTATATTTTAGGCCCAGCAACGATTTCTAGATCAAAAGTTATGGCCATATTCAGTCACAATTCTCCGATTTTTTTCCTCCAAAACTGATGAAAACAGGTGAATTTGGGCATAAAAAATTGGGTTGGTGAGCTTCGCCCTGCCAGATTTGTAGTGCTTTAAAAGAGCTTCGATTTCGTATATTATAGGCCCAGCAACGATTTATGGATTAAAAGTTATGGCCCTATTCAGTTACAGTTCTCCGAATTTTTTCCTCCAAAACTGATGAAACAAGTGAATTTGGGCCTAAAAAATTGAGTTGGTGGGCTACGCCCCGCCAAATTTTTAGAGCTTTAAAAGAGCTTCGATTTGGTATATTATAGGCCCAGCAACGATTTCTGGATTAAAAGTTATGGCCCTATTCTGTCACAGTTCTCCGATTTTTTTCCTCCAAAACTGAGAAAACAAGTGAATTTTGGCCTAAAAAATTTGGTTGGTGGGCTTCGTCCCTCCAGATTTGTAGAGCCTGAAAAGTGCTTCGATTTGGTATATTATAAGCCCAGCAACGGTTTCTGGATCCAAAGTTATGGCCGTATTCAGTCACAATCCTCCGATTATTGTCCTCCAAAACTGATGAAAATAAGTGAATTTTTGCCTAAAAAATTGCTTCGATTTGTAGAGCTTGAAAAGTGCTTCGATTTGCTATATTATAGGCCCAACAATGATTTATGGATCAAATGTTATAACCGTATTCAATCATAGTTCTCCGATTTTTTTCCTTTAAAACTGATGAAAACAAGTGAATTTTGGCCTAAAAAATTAGGTTGGTGGGCTTCGCACCACCAGATTTGTAGAGCTTGAAAAGTGTTTCGATTTTGTATATTATAGGCCAAGAAACAATTTCTGGATCAAAAGTTATGGCCGTTTTCAGTTATAGTTCTGTAATTTTTTTCCTCTAAAACTGATGAAAATAAGTGAATTTTGGCCTAAAAAATTGGGTTGGCGGGCTTCGCACCACCAGATTTATAGAGCATGAAAAGTGCTTCGATTTGGTATATTATAGGCCTAGAAACGATTTCTGGATCAAAACTTATGGCCCTATTCGGTCACAGTTTTTCATTTTTTTTCCTCCAAAACTGATGAAAACAAGTGAATTTTGGCCTAAAAAATTGGGTTGGTGTGTGTTCACCCGGGTTGCCTAAGCATAAAATGACTCTACGCAAGTGCACGTATCGAACAAGTAATATAGTAATGAGTAAAATTATCGTCTCCACAGGGACTGAGTTAATGAGGAATTTTATTACTAAAACCAGTTTTATCACTATGTTTGAAATTAATTTGACTGCCAAAGTTGGTATTAGTTACTTAAAAAGAATATGTAATACCACAGATTTGTAGTTTAAATACAGACAATAAATAAGAGTCCACGAGATCTGAGCTTAGAGCTGTGAGTTAATAATGGATACAGGCTAGAATTACTGATTTCCCCTCGGTTGCAACTCTGACTATGTTTTGCTATACGATTGCTGTGGCAAAGTTCATTTAGTCAACCTAAAAATTCTACATAATCATCTTCCGACAGATTTATGCTTGTAGTTCCTTAAACCAAATCAACATATTCCTATGTGCTTTAGTTTACAAACTTCACGTTAAAATCAATTTCAATGGGTTGTACAAGATACTAGTATATTCCTATACTAACTCTTATATTATTCAAGCTAGATCCAACTCAACCAACCTTTCCATAATTAGTTTTAGTATGTATTTTCTTACTAAATGATGGTCTGTCACTTAATAGAAAGTAGACAATAAATACACTTGAATAAACCAAATGAAAATTAATTAATCAATCAATATAGCAAATAAATCTTCATTGTAACTTCGGTTCCATCAATAATCCTAACTAGGAAATTAGCTCATGATTAATTCAATAAAATCAGCATTAATGACAAAGCTCGGATCCATAATGTTTGATAAATCTGAGAGAGAAAAAAGAAAACTAAGCTAAAAATCAAGTCAAAACCACCGTGAAGCCGTCTTTGCTCTCTTCTTCTCCGTAAGTCCGTCTAAAAATCCCTTGTACTCGCCTCTGCCTTTGGTCTTAGCTCGTACAAGAACTTCCTGCGCCTCCACCGATTTTTTCTTTCTTTTCTCCCTCCCTGCACTGTCCCTCTACCTCTACTTTATATACTAGGACAAGTTGAGGTGCCCTAGTGACACGATGCAAGCATGAGAGTCAAGGCTAATGGTCCCCTCACCGATATTCTTACAATTTGTCCGGGCTAGAGGACGTCGGTGCTTGTGTCACTACCGGTAGAAGACAAATCTGCGCCAGCTCGCCACGATTCTCGTTGATCCTGATTTTGCTGCGACCTTGCTGCGGCATTGCTATGACATTGAGAGCATTTTAGCCTTTTTTGTCTTTCCCCCGCGCTTTTCTCACCAAAAGTCCACGTCAGCACCTCCAGCGGACATTCCTGCACTAATTTATCAGAGTCAAATAACAGAATGAGTAACCAGGATCAATTCCATTACAAGACTTCTCCACAAATATCAACTTTTTTTTTCACTAAACACATAGTAAGAAAAATATTATCCAAAACACTAAAACTAAAGCATTTCACCCTGAGAAAATGAACAAATACTAAGCCTAAAAGTGTACTAAATAACTCTATTTTATTGAGTTATCAGTGTGCTTCTCCCCGCCAGATTTGTAGAGCTTTAAAAGTGCTTCGATTTGGTATATTATAGGCCCTGCAACGATTTCTGGATCAAAAGTTCTGGCCCTATTCAGTCACAGTCCTCCAAAACTGATGAAAACAAGTGAATTTTGGCCTAAAAAATTTGGTCCGTGGGCTTTGCCCCGCCATATTGGTAGAGCTTTAAAAGTGCTTCGATTTTTTATATTATAAGCCCAGCAACGATTTCTGGATCAAAAGTTATGGCCGTATTCAGTCACTGTTCTCCGATTTTTTTCCTCATTAATATTATAATTTTTATTTTTATAATTATTAACATTATTATTATTATTATTGTTTTGTTATATTTATTGTTATTTTTTATTATATTTATATTTTTTATTATTATACTTATTATTATAATAATAATAATAATAATTATTATTATTATTATTATTATTATTATTTTGTTATATTAAATATTGTTGTTATTATTATTATTGAAATAATAATTGTAATTTAGTTGTTTTTATAATTTTTATTATTGTCAACATTTTATTTTTATTATTATTATTATTATTATTATTATTATTATTATTATTATTATTATTATTATTATTATATTTATTATTATTATTATTATTATATAATTATTATTATTATTATTTTTTTGTCATATTTAATATTGTTATTATTATTATTAAAATAATTTTTGTTATTTTCTTTTATTATTATTATCAACATTATTATTTTTATTATTATTATTATTATTATTATTATTATTATTATTATTACTATTTTTAATATATTTATTATTATCATTATTATTAATAATATTAAAAATAGTAAATAAAATAGTAATAATAATAATATTAAAAATAACAAAATGATGATAATAAAAGTAAAAATAAAAATTATAATAATAATAATAAATAATAATAAATAAATTAAAAATAGTAAAAATAATAGTAATAATAATAACAATAAATATATTAAAATAGTACAAATAATAGTAATAATAATAATAATAATAATAATAATAATAATAATAATAATAATAAAAAAGATAATAATAATAATAATAATGACAACAATAAATAA